>JAUTDX010001374.1:0-62441 GCA_030844895.1 Ambrosia x helenae | reverse complement strand
CTCTAGAAATGTGATTTTATAGTTATCTTAAAAAGTTTTATGTATTTACTTTAATTGGTTTACGTCACCTGGGTAGGATCCTAAGAGAACCAACCCCTATTTAAGAACTGAGAGAACCATTCTGAGCCACACATTTCATATAAAGGCAAAAAAAAAAAAAAAATTTTTGTTTTTTTTTTGCTTTAATCACACATTTTTATGCAAGGAAAATTTTTTTTTATTTTTTTTGAATTTTTTTTCATTTAATACATATGTGTATATGTCAATTATACATATGTGTATATAGCATTTTTCAGCTATACATATGTGTATATTTCAGTTATACATATGTGTATATTGCATTATACATATGTGTATAATGCAATTATACACATGTGTATACTGAAAAAAAAAATACAAAAAAAATAAAAAAAAAAATTTCTTACATATAAAGCAGCGATTTTTGCAAAAAAAAAAAAAAAAAAAAAAAAATTTTTTTTTTTGCCTTAGAGAAATGTGTGGCCCAGAATGGTTCTCTCAGTTCTCAATTTGAGGAAAGGTTCTCATTTAAACCAAATCCTATGTCACCTAATATAAATAAACAACAATTATTTATACAGCACTAAAGTAATTAATATAGTTAGTATGAAAGTGTATATAGATAATACATAGACAATAGCTCTTTTCAAGTAAAGCTAATTGCGTTAAAGTGTCATTATTCTACTTTGGTAATAACTTAATAAGCAATGAATTATTGCGCTTTGCTAGAGTAGAAGAAGGTTATGAGCTCTATTATTTCTGAGACGCAAAGTGGCTTTCTTTCGGATCGTTTTATTCTTGACGGCCCGCTTATCATCAACGAATTGATGTTCTGGTTGAGAAAAAAAGGGGACAAGGCTTTCATGTTCAAAATTGATTTTCAGAAAGATTATGATAACGTAGATTGGCATTTTCTTGATTTCCATTTTTGAAACATGGGTCTCCCGAACCGGTGGTGTAGTTGGATTCAAGGGATTTTGAGATCGGCTAGATCCTCCGTCTTAATAAATGGCTCTCCTACTTATGTATTCCAATGTGGGAAAGGGTTAAGGCAAGGTGACCCATTATCGCCTTTTCTTTTTCTTATAGTTATGGAGGCGTTTACTTACCTTCTTAATAAGGCATCGGCTCAAGGTGTTTTCGATTGTATTCAAGTGGGAACTAACAGCCCGAATATTCTCATCTTCTCTACCCGGATGATGCGCTTCTTGTGGGTACATGGTCCGTTGGAAATTTTAAGAGAATGATTCGTATTCTTCGAGTTTTCCATCTTTGCTCGGCTTAAAAATTAATTTACATAAATCCAATATATATAGAATCAATATTCTGATGATGATGATTTGAAGTGTTTGGCTGAATTAAGTGGATGCAAGCCCGTATCGTCCCATTCGACTTACTCCTCATTAAGTCAGTCTTATCGAGCCTACTGATATTATTATTTTTCGCTCTATAAAGCGCCGACTAAAGTTATCGAGAGTATTGAGTCTATGATGTGTTGGCGGAATGTTTAATTGCCGACTTAATCACAAGTTGGTGGTTGGGTCAGCTTATGATCTTTAATCAAGTAGGATAAGGATGTTTATTTTTATTTAATAGATAAACCTTATGATTGTAATTATCTATTAGGTAATTAAAGATATCAATAAGGAAGTAGAATAGGATTAGGATGCTTGGAGAAGAAGATTTCTAGTTCTATATAAACATCGAGTTTAGGGTGTTTATTGTATCAGTTTTGAGTTAGTTTTCTAATAAATAAATTGTGAAGCTTTCATAGTTTAAATCCTCTGTTTGTGTTCTGTTCATATATGCTCTGTTTTGATACCAGACTTGAATTGGTATCAGAGCGGAACGAATTTAGGACCTGTGAAGGCAACACCTTGGTTTCTAAAGGAGAACGATCAAGGCAGCAAGAATCGGAATGAGCAAGAAGATTTTTCTGATTGAGCTAAGGATCAGAAGAAAAGGCTGTGCAGGGCGTGATCAGAACAGAAGTTAAAAAAAACTCTGTTTGTTGACTGATTACTTGTTTGATCAGTGAACAAAACAGAATGTGTTTTCGGTTGGGTGTTTGATTCCAAGATCTGGATCAGCCACCAAAGTCCCCGGTAACACAAACCTACTCTCGAAAAAATCAAAGCAGAACAATGGGAGACGCACCAGCAAGACCAGGGGTCGTTACAGGCGAGAAAAACAACTCAACGGCTCTGCAGTGTCCCATGCTAAATTCAGTAAACTACAATGTATGGGAAATCCGTGTTAAAGCGCTGTTCAGGGTGCATGGAATCGTGGAAGCGATTGAACCGAAGGATGCAACTCCTGTTGAAGCGAAAAAGAACGACATGGCGGTAGCTTTATTGTTCCAATCAATTCCAGAAGAACTCGTGATCTAAGTGGCCCAGTATGAATCAGCCAAGAGATCTGGGATGTGTTAAAAACCAGATTCGTGGGTGTCAATCGGGTAAGGGAAGCACGAATTGAAACTCTACAAATAGAGTTTGATGGCTTGAAGATGAAACACGGAGAAAGCATCGATGATTTCGCGGCCAAACTAAGCTCACTTGTTACCAAGGCAGCAAGTTTACGAACCGTATTCGAGGAGAAACGCTTAGTAAGGAAGCTACTCCGTTCGGTCCCTCCTAAATTCATCTCTCTAGTTGCTTCAATAGAGCAATTTGCAGATCTGAAGACGATGGCGTTTCAAGAGGCGGTGGGAAGGCTTAAGGCGTTTGAGGAACGATTAAAAGGAGTTGAACCACAAGTCGAAACCCAAGGAAAGCTGCTTTATGGTGAAACTTCTACTAATCAAAGACGTGATTCAGGTAGAGGACGAGGAAGAGGTGGCTCGCGTGGCCGGGGTCGCGGACGAGGTAACGGTCAGAATAGAGAGACTAACAATCAGAATTCACAAAATCGATCGGAAGGAAAACCGAAGAGAGATCGATCAACAGTCAAGTGCTACAGATGTGACCAGATGGGTCACTTTTCATCCGTATGTCCTGATCGTTTCAAGGCCAATGAAGCAAATTTGACTCAAGTGGAAAACAAGGAGACCTTACTCATGTTTGCAAAAGATACATGGGGAAATTTTCTTAAATGAAAAAAAGGTTGTACCGAGTCGATACCAATCTAATTCAAGTGACGAGATTTGGTATTTAGACAATGGTGCTAGCAACCATATGACGGAAGAACGTTCATTCTTCTTATCACTTGATGAACAAATAACCGGACTAGTCAAGTTGGTGACGGTTCACAAGTTAAAGTAATGGGAAAAGGAACGATATGTGTACACTGTAATGTTGGTAAAAAGAGATACATTACTGATGTTTATTATATTCCTAACCTTCGTTGCAACATATTAAGTTTAGGTCAAGCAACTGATAACGGATGCAAGGTGGTGATGCAAAACAAGTTTCCATGGATGTATGGAGCTAATGGCGTTTTGATCATGAAAGTCCCGAAGACAAATCACCTATACAAAATCAAACTTCGAGTTACGAAAGAAGCTTGTTTGTTAACCAAGGCGAACGTTACTCTTCAAATTTGGCACGCAAGATTTGGCCACTCAAGTTATGACTCGTTGAAGACAATGGCATCAAAGGAACTCGTTGTTGGATTACCAAAAATTAGTTCAACTAACGAGATTTGTGATGCATGTATGAAGGGTAAGCATACAAGAAACTCTTTTGCGGATCATACAATTTTTAGAGCAACAAAGCTGTTGGAATTGGTCTATGGAGATTTGTGTGGATCGATTACTCCTCCTACTCGTGGAGGTAGAAAATATATCTTTGTCTTGGTCCGATGATCATAGTAGATACATGTGGACGTTTATGATAAAGGCAAAAGGTGAAGCTTTCAAGGCGTTCAAAGCTTTAAAGCAATGGTAGAAAAAGGAGACGGGGTTGAAGATTAAAGTCTTTCGCACAGTTAGAGGAGGCAAGTTTACATCACATGCTTTTATGGATTTTTGCAGGGTCAATGGAATAGCTCGACAACTCACCGCCCCATACACACCACAACAAAATGGTGTGGTGGAGCGGAGAAATAGAACACTAATCGGAATGACAAGAAGTATTTTAAAAGCAATAGATGTTCCAAGAGACTTATGGGGTGAAGGCGTGCGTCACTCGACTTATGTTCTAAATCGAGTTACTACACGTGATCTCACAAATCAAACTCCTTATGAATTCTATAAGAAGCGAAAGCCAAACATTTCACACCTAAGAGTTTTTGGGTGCATTGCCTATACGAAAGCCCCATCTCAATTTCTCGACAAGTTAGACGATAGAAGTGAGAAGTTGGTGCACCTTGGGCACGAGCCGGGATCCAAGGCGTACCGGTTATACAATCCTGTTGAAGATAAGGTGGTAGTAAGTCGGGATGTGGAGTTTGATGAAGACACGGGCTGGAATTGGTTCGAAAAGAAACAAGAAAAAAACCAAGTGTGGGAAGATTTTAAAAGTTGTTCTAGGAGACGCTGAGTGGGAGTTAGAGCAAGAGGATTCTGAACAGTTCTCGGCTGAAGAATAGAAATCGAGAACAACTATTCTGATTCAACAGGTTCATCAGCCCAAAACAGCGCATCTGCCCAAAACAGTGTACCTGATCAGTCCGTTACTAATCAGTTCGCAGCTGATCAGTCCGTTACTGACCAGTCTGTAGCTGATCAGTCCGCTACTAATCAGTCCCTTCTCGTTCCATGATGTAGATGTTACGAGCCCAGAAACAAGCCTAAGAAGGTCAACTCGAGTTCCGGTTGTCCCACAGAAATTTAATGATTTCGAATTGTTCTTAGTCGAGGAAAGCGAGACGAAGAGTTTTAATGAAGCTGGTAGAGACAAAGATTGGACCCGAGCCATGAAAGCAGAAATAGAATCTATTGAAAAAAAATAAAACTTGGGTGTTAATGGATCCTCCAAAGGGGTGTAAACCAATTGAGCTAAAATGGGTCTACAAGGTGAAGAAAAATCCGGACGGTTCAATAAACAAGTACAAAGCACGTTTGGTTGCAAAGGGGTACGTGCAACGGTACGGAGTAGATTTTGAAGAAGTTTTTTGCACCTGTCATGAGATTAGAGACAGTTAGATTATTAATTGCTTTGGTTGCAAGCAATAAATGGGAGATTCACCATCTAGATGTTAAGTCTGCCTTCTTACATGGAGATCTCGAAGAGTCGGTTTATGTCTCTCAACCAGAAGGCTTTGTTGAAAAGGGAGAAGAGGCTAAATTTTACAAGCTATTGAAGGCCCTCTATGGGTTAAAGCAAGCTCCAAGAGCGTGGAATATCAAGTTGGATAACACGCTAAAGCGTTTTAATTTCCAAAGGTGTTCTCAAGATCAAGCTGTGTATAGACGGGTCACGAAAGATACTCTACTAATTGTAGGGGTTTATGTCGATGATATGGTAGTCATAGGCTCAAGTTTGGAAGAGATAAAGCGTTTCAAGATACAAATGGAGAAGAGCTTTGAGATGACAGACCTCGGAAAGTTATCTTTTTATCTAGTCATAAAAGTCTCGCAAGATGAAAAAGGGATCACGATCAAGCAAGAGGCGTATGCAAGAAGAATTTTAAAGGAATGGGGAATGTTAGAATGTAACCCATCTAAGTGTCCTATGGAGCCCGGTATACAACTAACCGAGGATGAAAAAGGTGAAGGTGTTGATGCAACAGTATTTAAAAGACAAGTGGGGTGTTTAAGGTACCTACTTCATATGCGACCTGATCTCTCATTCTCGCTTAGTATATATGGTGAGTCGGTACATGCATGATCCGAAGTTGTCACACGCAAAGGTTGTCAAACACATAATGCGCTACATCAAAGGTACTATCAATTCAGGTATCATTTATTATGTTGGGGGTACAAAGGAATTGGTGGGTTACAGTGATAGTAGTTACAACACTGATAGAGATGATGGGCGGAGTACGACAGGACGTGTTTTATTATGGAAAATCACCAATTACTTGGTGCACTCAGAAACAAGCCACGGTTGCATTATCATCTTGTGAAGCTGAGTACATGGCAGGAACAACCGCTGCATGTCAAGCCGTGTGGCTTCAAGTTTTATTGAGTGAGTTAACTGGTGAAGGCTTAAAGAAGGTTGAGTTGCGAGTTGATAACAAGTCTGCCATTGCATTAATGGAGAATCCGGTGTTTCACAAAAACACTAAGCACATTAATACCCGGTATCACTTTATTCGTGAACGTATTGCAGAAGATCAAATTAAAGTTGAACATGTTCCGAGAGATCAACAAAAGGCGGACATTCTTACAAAGGCTCTCGCAAGGGTAAAGTTCAAGGAGATGCGAGACATGCTTGGAGTTCAAGACCTCCCTATTGCGAGTAGGCAATTAGGGGAGTGATTGTTGGCGAGATGTTTAATTGCCGACTCAATCACAAGTCGGTGGTTGAGTCAGCTTATGATCCTTAATCAAGTAGGATAAGGATGTTTATTTTTATTAAATAGATAAACCTTATGATTGTAATTATCTATTAGGTAATTAAAGATATCAATAAGGAAGTAGAATAGGATTAGTATGCTTGGAAGAAGAAGATTTCTAGTTCTATATAAACATCGAGTTTAGGGTGTTTATTGTATCAGTTTTGAGTTAGTTTTATGATAAATAAATTGTGAAGCTTTCATAGTTTAAATCCTTTGTTTGTGTTCTGTTCATATATGCTCTGTTTGATACCAGACTTGATGATGAAGCGCTTTTTATGGGCGGGTGATGTGGATGTTAAAAAGATACATTGGGTCTCTTGGGAAGTTGTTACTTCTCCCAAAAAGGATGGAGGCTTGGGC
Organism: Ambrosia x helenae; assembly: GCA_030844895.1. Lineage (NCBI taxonomy): Eukaryota > Viridiplantae > Streptophyta > Magnoliopsida > Asterales > Asteraceae > Ambrosia > Ambrosia x helenae. The sequence goes on along the minus strand of JAUTDX010001374.1, from coordinate 55,619 downwards.
GTTTATAGATTGTCCGATGTGAACTTGGCCCTCCTTGTCAAGTGGGTTTGGAGATATAAATATGATTCATCTTGTTTATGGCGTAAAGTTGTAGAACAGTGTCATAGCAACTGTAATAACTGGGAGCTACTTCCGTTTAAATCGATACTCTTCCGGTGTTGGAAGCACTTAGCCTCTGCAGTGAATAAAATCGTTATGCAGTCCTGTTTTCTGAATTACCATTTTAGAAGTGTGGTAGGGAATGGAAGAATGTTAGATTTTGGATCGACAAGTGGTTTGGGGATTTGCCATTTAAAGATGTTTTTCCTAATTTGTTTAGGCTTGTTGAAGACAAAAAGGGGACTGTTGCTGCAAGTTGGAATAGCACTGAAAAGGCCTTTGTATGCAAATGGAAAAATGACATTGCCTCCTTCGAAGAAGTTACTGAATTTAATGGGCTGAATTCGCTTCTACAAGGGCTGCAATTATCGGATTCTGAAGGGATCGAAAGTCTCTCTTGAATGATAGAGATCTTGTATTTCTTATTATATAGAAGATTTACAATACATACAAAGGAAATAAAATAAAATTACATTTAATTACATAGTCAACCATAATAAAGAATAAATCAATCATGGAGTGAATCATGGAGGTAATCAAGGATGTTGGTTATGGAAGTTAGTTATAGGAGAATATTATCTTTTATCCCACTGCAAGCGAAACGGCGGAGATTGAACCCGAAGCAAATTTCAAAAAATTCAAACTGTGGTCGCGGTAGACTTTTGGTGAAAATATCAGCAAGTTGAAGCTTGGTTGGAACAAACTTGGTGTGTAATTTCCCAGACATAACAAGTTCCCGAACAAAATGATAATCCAAGTCAATGTGCTTTGCTCGTTTGTGGGACACCAGATTCTGACTCATGAACAAAGCACTTTTGTTGTCGCATAACAGAGTTGGACGTGATGAAGGCAAAGCATGAAGTTCTTGAAGCAGGTGAGTGATCCAAACAATTTCTGCTGCAGCGTTTGCCATTGCTCTATACTCGGACTCACAACTAGAACGAGAAACAGTTGGTTGTTTCTTAGCGCTCCACGAAACCAAATTCCCCCCCTAAGAAAATAGAATAGCCATAGGTTGATCTTCTTGTTTCAATACACCTAGACTAATCGGCATCCGAATACCCTAAGATGGAATTAGAAACAGGACGGGAGAAAACAAGATCATGCGAGATGGTGCCTTTGACATAACGCAAAATACGTTTAACAAGCTGAAAATGTTGAGTAGTGGAAGCATGAAGATGCTGACAAGCTTGGTTAACCGCATAAGATATGTCAGGGCGAGTTATGGTCAAGTATTGAAGAGCACCAACGAGAGAACGATAAGTGGTAGGGTCGGAAAAGGGTTCACCATCCGAGAGAAAGGAATCGGATGTGGAGAGAGGGGTTGGGGCAGGTTTTGCTTCGGTTAGACCAGCACGAAGAAGAATATCATTAGCATATTTGGTTTGAGTGAGGAAGAGGCCATCGTTGGAGTAAACGACCTCAAGGCCCAGAAAGTAATTCAAGGAGCCTAAATCCTTGATGGCAAACTCATTATGTAGGCGGTTGGTAAAGTTACGAAGCAACGTGTCATTATTCCCAGTGAGAATAAAATCATCAACATAAATCAGTAGGTACATAATGAGATCGTTTTGGTGAAATACGAAGAGGGAGGGATCCGCACGGCTACAAACGAAGCCATAGGATGTGAGAAAGGAACTGAGACGATGAAACCAAGCACGAGGAGCTTGTTTTAAGCCATAGAGTGCTTTGTTGAGCTTACAAACATGCGCTGGATAGCGAGGATCAACAAACCCGGGAGGTTGCTCCATGTAGACGGTTTCGGAAAGAGTCCTATTAAGAAATGCATTGTTGACGTCCAATTGATGTAAGGGCCATCGATTGATAACGGAGAGAGATAGAACAATGCGAATTGTAGAAGCGTTAACAACGGGACTAAAGGTATGATGAAAATCAAGGCCAGGGATTTGCGTAAACCCTTGGGCCACGAGTCGAGCCTTATGCCGATCCAAGGTTCCATCCGAATGATATTTCGTACGAAACACCCATTTCGAGCCAACAACATTGGTTGAAGAAGGCCTAGGCACAAGTTGCCATGTGTCATTACGTGCCAATGCATCGAGTTCGGCACGCATGGCTTGCATCCAGTGTGGATGTTTAGAGGCACTTTTGAAACCCTTTGGATCGACATTGGAAAGGAGAGCAACATGAAGACATGAATGCATGAGATTGGAAAGGTAGGCGATGTGCTTAGGATTGGGTTTAAAGGTTCCAACTTTAGAACGTGTGACCATGGGATGAGATGGTGTGGATTGAGGTGGTGGCGGGTTGGGATGAGAGGAGGATGGTGGGTTTGGGCTAGTAATATTGGGCTGGAGATTGGAGAGGGGCTCAGCGGAAGTTGTGGGCTGATCAGGGAGCGGCCCAGGTTGGTCCGAAGGAGTATGCCCAGTGTTGGGCTTGGGTATAGGGAGATCAGCAGCAGGCCCAGTAACGGGCTCAGGTGAAATGGGCTGGTCTGTGGAAATGGGTCGGTCTGTGGATTCTTTACATAAAGAACACGGGGTGAGATTGGGCTTGTGTAAGGGTGTGAATACCGGCTCGGGTGTAGGGACCGAAGGAGTAGAGGTTTGGTCAAGAGAGGTGGATTCATGAAAGGTGGATAAAAACAATTTGGTGATGTCGGTTTGAGAGGAGGTACTATTAAATGGGAAATAGTTTTCATCAAACCGAGCATGTCTCGTGATATATGTGCGAGACGAAAGTGGATCAAAGCACTTGTATCCCTTGTATTGTGAGGCATAACCGAGGAAAATACAAGGGATGCTTCGAGGAGCAAGTTTATGAGGGGCATAGTCACGTAAATAACGATATACGCAACAACCGAATACACGAAAAATTATTATATACGGGTGGTGTAGAAAAAAGGACCTCAAAGGGAAACTTATTGTCCAAAACTTTTGTGGGCAAGCGATTAATAATATAAGTTGCGGTGCTAAACGCTTCAACCCAATGCTCAGTAGGAACTTGAGCATGAAAGAGCATAGCCAAACCAGTCTCAACTATGTGACTGTGCTTTCGTTCGGCTCGTCCATTTTGAGGAGCGGTGTATGGACATGAAAGACGATGAAAGGTGCCATTGTCGTAAAAAATTTTGCGAACATATTGATTAACAAATTCGGTACCACCGTCACTTTGAAAAACCTTAATTTTTCATGAGAATTGCGTTTGAACAAAACGCAAGAAAGTTTGCAAAGTAGCATGAAACTCATTTTTACGTTTAAGTGGATATAACCAAGAGAAACGTGAGCAATCATCAATAAACACAACATAGTATTTGTAGCCTTCCCTACTTAGGATTGGCGACGGTCCCCATAAGTCACAATGAACAAGGTCAAGAGGATGAGAAGCACGTTTTTCATTTAAAGCAAATGGTAATTTATGTGCTTTCGCAAGTTGACAAGGGGAACAAATAATTGGTTTGGGCAAAATAGATGTAAAAGACAAATAACCACATTTTTGCAAAATTGAAATTGTATCAAAAGCAACATGTCCCAAACGATTATGCCACAATTCAAATGAGGCTTTATTAGAAGAAACAGAAGCAACAAAAGCAAAAGATTTATCCCGAATCACATAAAGGCCATTCCCACATCGTCCTTCAGCGAGCGGTTTGCTTGTTATCCGGTCCTGAATGACAAAAAAGGAGTCTGAAAAAACCACATCAACGGGATAATCTTTGGTTAGTTTGCTAACGGAAAGGAGATTCCTTGTTAAATTAGGAACAACAAGGACATCTTTTAAAGGAATTGTTTTGTTAATCGTTACATGACCTTGATGAGAAATAGGCAAAGATAGACCATTGCCAAAAACAACGGACTTTTTACCATTATAAGGTGAAAACGAATGGAGCTTACCGGTGTTATCAGTCATGTGAAGATCGGCACCGCTATCGGCGGTCCAATCAGGGACGTCATCAAGAATATTGCATTTTGAGTGAAAAGCATGGTGACATCTTCATCAGTGGAAGCCGAAGTGGCAAAGGAGGCAAGCTTGGGACATTTATTAGCATAATGTCCATTTGTTCTACACAACTGGCAATGAGGAGGCCTACGACTTCCCTTGGCAGAAGAGGATGAAGGCTGACCACGGGAAGCGGAAGGACGAGAGCGACTCGAGTTTGGGGTTGAAGACCGATGGGCTGTGAAAGCCATAGAAGCGGGAGCCGGAGGTTGAAGAGACGCAAAGAACTATTCTTGGCTCTCGGCTTTAGTCAGGAGATCACGAAAGGGCATCGGGTCACGATTGGTTCGAATAGCTGTGGACCAACTATCAAACGTAGGTCCTAAACCACACAAGAACCAGTGAGTTTTGTCCGTGTCGCTAACCGGATGACCAATGGCCAAAAGTTGGTCGCAAATGCCTCTAAACTTTCGACCAAAGTCAGCGACTGTGGAGAAGCCTTTCGTGAGTTGACGCAAACTGTCACGAAGGAGATGCATACGTTCAAGGGACGTATTGCTATAAGCCGCCTCAAGAGCGGTCCAGATTTGCCTTGCGGTGGAAAGGCTAAGAATTTCGGGTATAGCCTCTTCAGTAAGAGAGGCATTGAGATGAGAATAGCTTGTTGATCGAGGAGGGACCATGCCGAATATGCAGGATTCGGTTGTTCTTTGTCCTCGATCAGAATGGTAGGAGAAGGCTGAGGAGAGGTACCGGTAACATGTCCAATGAGACCTTGGTTTGCAAGGAGAGGAAGAAGTTGATATTGCCAAGAGAGATAATTGGTGGAGGTGAGTTTAACGGTAATCATGTGAAGGATAGTAGCAACCGGAAGTTTGGATTCGGAAAAGAGAGAGGAAGAAGAAGCAGGGAAAGTAGAAGCCATGGATGGGTGATGGGCGAATGAAACAAGAAGATCAAAGGAAGAGTCCCCTGGCTGATACCATGAAGGGATCGAAAGTCTCTCTTGAATGAGAGAGATCTTGTATTTCTTATGATATAGAAGATTTACAATACATACAAAGGAAATAAAATAAAATTACATTTAATTACATAGTCAACCATAATAAAGAATAAATCAATTATGGAGTGAATCATGGAGGTAATCAAGGATGTTGGTTATGGAAGTTAGTTATAGCAGAATATTATCTTTGATTCTTTGGATAAATGGAAGTGGGAAAGGAATTCTCAAGTAGTATATACTGTTGATGATTTTAAAAGGCTCCTCATACAAGATAGAATGCAGCGAAGACAGTTCTGTTTTCAATGGATCGCTCATTCGCTTGGATTCGATTGAAAGTTAAAATTTTCGTATGGCGTCTTGAAATGGATCGGCTACCAACGAAGATTGCTCTACGTAGACGTCATATCGCTTGGATTCCTATGCGATTTAGACGACGAAACTTCTATGCACTTGTTCACGGGGTGTGGCTTTACGTTTGGTGTGTGGGCCGCGGTTGGTTCTTGGTGCAAACTTGGTTCCATTTTTGTTTTTGATATCAGTGATTTATTGCAAATCGCGAAAGACAGGAAAAATAAAGATGCTAAGAAGATTATACATGGGATTGTTATGGTTTTTCTTTAGGTTATTTGGAACGCTAGGAATGAGAAAGTGTTTAGAGATAAAGAAGCGAAAGTTGGCGAATTAGTGGCTAAGGTCAAAGTATTGTCTTATCTTTGGCTCAGGTCTCGTTCTAGGTTCAAAAATATAATTTGGAAAGACTGGGCGATGTATCCATTGTATATGTTTTAAGTGTTTCGCGATGGTCCTTGTTTTGAGGATCGCTTGCGTTTTTTCTAATGAAGTTCACCTTTCAAAAAAAAATCATGACATGCAAAATTAGATTCTAGTTTTCTTAATTATAACTGGAATAACATGTTTGAAATGTTATAAAAATATATTTAATAGAGTAGGTTTTTCTATTAAAAAAAGGGTAGTGATGCAACTTGTGGTCCGTTTACCCGCCTTTCACTTGTAATTGTTATGGTAATAGTGAAACCCTTTATTTAAAAAAAATTTATATTTAGTTGGTATCTTAAAATTATAATTAGATACAGAAAAAATATATAAAAAAACTCAAAAAGATTATTTTGAATAGTTTTGTTTTGTTGAGAAATTAATGTTGCAATAATGCAATGTAAGTAAAACTAGATGGTAGCTGAGATTTCACTTTAATGCATGAGTAAATTGTTTGTACCGTTTATTTATTTTACTATTAAGCACCGTATTGTATGTAAAAGCTAGACAATGCTTTTATTGTAAGTCAGCAAATGGTAGGTGTATTATTTAAAAAGAAGACACTAATGGAACATCGGACTGCAGCGAAGGGAAATAGGGTGTACTTTAACATTAAGGGTGTTAATAGTGATGTGATATTTTAACATTCATTCTACAACACTCTCTTCCCGTGTTAATGGGCGTTAAAGTAGCCATAGGTTAACATGTTAAGTTGTTAACAAGAATCAAAAGAGAGGAAATTAAGGGATGAGATAGAGTTAAAGGGTGTTAAACTATTTCCTTGAAGCGAAATAGTGTGAAAAGGGAAAAAGTAGGGGATTTAACATCTTTTTTTTAACGGTCGACGGTACACACTCATAACGAAGCCACGCACCTTTCAAGTTCAGTCCCCGGGCCCCCATAAAGTCCAGTCCCTCATTTCAGAATAACCTTACTTTAAGTGGGATTCGAACTTGTGACCTCCCAGGACAAGAACCCCACTTTGTGGGTAAACCTTCCCACCTCCATTGCAATCACTAGGCTACAACATTGTTGGCAGGAGATTTAACATATAGGTGGAGTTAAAGTATACCCGATGGCCTAAGCACGGATACATTGAATATACTTTCTTTTATTTATGGAATGTAACACATATCGCTAAATAAAATTTAATAATGATCTAAAATAAATTTTTGCTTGTGGGATACACATCAAAGTTATTTTTTCAACTAATTAAGTGTTCCTTATTAAGCAATTCATATTTAGGCTAATGTTACAAGAATTTTGAATTTGTGACATTTCTTATGGTAGTTTAATTATGGCACTTGCTAAAACTTTTGTGCCTGTAGGTTTAATGTAAATATCACAAGCTATATGTGAAACTTGTTTATTGGTAAAAGCTAAATGTAGTATGATTGAATTGTGGATAAATTATTGTAATAAGTATTAGGCCGTGCGGTATGGTCACGCCCCACTTCGCCACCACCACCCTCCACGTCACCTCCACATCACTTCATCCTCCATCACCAACCTAGAGATGTGGTGATGGTCCTCACCCTCAAACCAACTTCCACACAATTCGACTCGTGGTGAGCGTGGGGAGGCTTACGGTGGCCACTCCATGACCATAAGGGGCGGTGTTTCGGTGAGATCACGGCCCAGCCACGACCCTGACACCGCATGGCCTTATGTGGGTTGTGTATAAGACTATAAGTATGGTTGGACTTTGGTTAAATTGACATATATAGGTGGTCCATAAATATGATGAAACTTTGAAAAGGACGGACATCCGAAAAAGAATGTTAACGTGTTATCCATGAATAGGGTGAGATCCTTAATTGTCCATAGATATATATGATGTATTGATGGTACACTTAGTTGGTGATAACTTAGACCCGTGACTTAATTGTTGTTGTGTACTCGAACATGTTTAGAATATATTGGATTATGTATATATTTCCAACAAATCAGTATTATGAAATATAGTGGTATCGTAGAGCTATGGTGGCCATGTCATCTCTTTATGTTATACGGTCGTCATGCGATGGTTTTCTGAATTAGAGGCACCATAGATCTATGATGGTTTACTAAACGATGGTATTCATCAAAGTATTATTTTCTCTACATTTGGTAGTCATTTTCGAGCTTGTTCTTAAAGTTTATGCATGTTTATGGTGATGAACATACACACATAGACAGGGCCGGCCTTAGGGGTGAGCGAGCTGCACCCCGGCTAAGACCCGTTTTTATCTAGGGCCTAAATTTTGATTTTTTTTTTCTTTTTATACATTTTATATACAAATACAAATGATAATAACTATCAAGAAAAGTGCTCTATAACACAGTGCTTAATTCGGTGGCCTCTCTGTTTTTGAGGCGCGAGTTTGATTCCCCTTTGCTCATTAAAGTTCTTTTACATGTTTTCCACTATGGTTTTGTTTTTTAAGTTTGTTTTACCACTAAATTTAAATATTGATCTACAAATAAGTAGGGTTGTTAATAAAAATATTTTTTATTATTTTATTTTATAACCTTTTTACTTCTTTTTTTTATTACTAATTATTATTAATATATTTAAATTCAAAATGATAATATCTTATTAATTAACTTTGAAAAAAAATGTTTTTCTAAGAAGATTAAAATATGCATATCAATTTATCAATGCGTCATGTGTTGTGCCCGTAAACCTCCATGTTTTTAACCGTTCAATATAATGAGTACCAAAACCGACCAAGTTCCTGCTCGCCTTAACGTGCGGGATTGATTTTGTATGGGTGTAAAGGCCTTTTTTTCAACTCGTACAAGACACTTGAATTCTTAGGACCGGCTCTGCACATAGAAGCCAGAAGTAATATCTATTTTTGGTAGCTCCTCCCTAAAAACGCGCATTCAGTAGTGCAAGACCTTTGGAATGACAGGTGGTTTGATAACTAGTCAAAACGGGCCAAGTTGGCCTGGGTTGATGACTTGACCCCCAAACACTGTCTTTGTCTACTCATTTCTTAAAACAATATTATTACAATAACAATATCTTGAGGGAAAATAATTTTGGAGATTGTATGCAATAAACCTAGACTTTAGCAATTTTCCAACCGTCTAACCCATTCCCCTTTTGGCTAAATTTTTTTATTAGACACGTTTCAAAATGAAATAACCTGTTTAAAGTAAACAGGTAGACATTGCACCTCTAATTTTGCATATAAAATGCTTGTTCTTCAACTCTGATGGATCAAAAAACGCAATTATTCGACCAACACATGTAAATGAGAAACAAAAACAATGACCAACCATGTGTATCTAACAAGTACATGTTTTGGCCATATTTGTGCATCCCAAAATTGCTTGCCAATATTAGGATGAAGCTCCATTTCTGCAGAGTAAAAATCGAAGTAAATTTATCCATTGGACGTAGTAAAATTTCAAAAATGGACACATGACATTTGCACAACTAGACGTATAAGTTTATGATGAGATGCTCAACATTTCAATGTCAAAATACAATTAGCGTGACTCAATCGCTCAAAACAACTCTTTTGTATAAAAGTTCTTTCATTAGAAATTAACGTGTTATATCCAGTTACAAATATGATATGATGTTAATCATAATCCAACATTTAAGCCTTTAAGAAAACAAATTAATAGGTTGTATGCATTAGTAATGCACTCTGCCGCGTCTTTGCCTCATAGGTCGAACATGGGCAATGGCGACCGACCATATCATGCCAAACCATTCGCAACTGTTAATCAAACAAGATCTGTAACAATGAGCACAAAATCATGTAGTGATATTTTTAGTTTGTACCGAAAATTGTTGCCTAAAATAGTTGGTTTTAATAATTAATACGAAAGATAAGAAGCACCTGTGGCTGTAGTTTAGTGGTAAGAATTCCACGTTGTGGCCGTGGAGACCTGGGCTCGAATCCCAGCAGCCACATTTCCAATGTTTTTTGCTTTTTTCAATATTTTTATTGTCTATATGCCTTCATTGTTATTTTAACATATTCCTCTTTTACAATTATTCTACGATTATAATGTGTATCTATGTTCTTTTATTATTTAGATTTATTTGAGGGTAAATGAAAGATTGTGTTGTTAATGTTATTTTCAGAAAGGATAATAAAACTATTTATTTACAAATTACTTAAGCTTGTAGATTGTTAATGTTATTTATAAATTTCTACAAAGTCATTTGAATCACTATATGAGTATTGGGTGAAGGTTGCACTTAGTAAAGACTAATAGTATGTGATACATATGCTAGAGTCCCCGCTCCATCCCACGTCAGGCTCGATCTAGGCAGCACCGACGTGGTGTTCCCTGCACCATTCTCCATTCCCGCTGTATCCTCATTTCCTTCTTTGCCAATGCTCCCTTCCTTTTCCCCCTTCATCCCGTTGTGCCACACATCGCTACCTGGCCATCACACACGTTGCAGGATATGTATAAAGTATGGCCTACGTGTAAGGTGTCACATAAACGGTTAGATAAATAACTTTGTAACATCTCATAGGGATGTAAACAAGTAAAGCCGCTAGTGAACTACTCAAAACTGGCTTGCTAAAAACTCGAATTGAGACTAGAACTATTTAAGGTCCATGTGGTTTTAGCAAGTAGCATACACCTCAACATGAAAGACTCATGCAATTATGTATTATTCTCTTTGAACTCAATTACATATCTCACAAAATATATATGACACTTAAAACAATCCAAAAAATCACAAAACTTAATCAATTACACTATAGGCAAACCATATGCACATTCGAAACCACTCATAACTTCACAAATACGCGTCTTGAATATTGTTTGGCCCTTGGAGCTCAACATCATCGCCCACTTTATCCTCTTCGTCTCCACCTTCAGTGTCCCCAGTTTCTTGATGCAATGCTTGTGAACCCGAACTAGCTTGTTGCTCAAAGTTTAAGCAAGTAAGATCATTCTGTTTCAAATACGTCTCCAATGGCCGATTTGCAGCTTGAAAAAGACTCATCATGCTTAAACGCGGATGGTTGTTCAAGTCCAAATGTCCCTTGCTGCTACTTTCACTTCCTAATAAACTTGACTCGTTGTTTACTCGCTTGACAATGTTACTCTCGGGTTCTGCCTCTTCCTTGTGAAGTTTTTCAGCAAGACTTGCTTCATGCTCGGATTGTCTTTTTTTCTTGCGCAGCATTAGTGTTTTGAAGCGGCGTTTGACTGTCATGCATACGTTGCAAGTGCAAGTTGGCTTGTGTTTGCCTTTACCACTTGGAGGTTGAATGCAGACTATGCATGAGCACCCAGGGCGGTGCCTCGGGTGCTTTGTGGTCATTGCAACCGATGGTTCAGTCCCAATGGTTGTGGAAACTGTTTGGACATTTGTTACATTGTTTCCCATCTCTTGCCCTGGCATTTGACTCGCGTAACTCTTCTTCCTATGAAAATCTAATTAACAAAAAACACAAAAAAGAAAGAACTGTTAAAGTTAAGACAATGCTTTGAAAACCAGACTCGTTATCGAACCGGTCACACTAACCGAACCCAAAAATCCCGATGATATAATAATATCCGGTTCAGTCCAGGTTTAACAACACTGGTGTGTTTGGAATTAGGATATGCTTTTTTGCAACTGATACTCTGTATACTGCTGCTTAAAGTCATAATAATCAGTTTTTAATGTTTGGATACATGGACTCTTACTTCTGAATATATAATTATATAAAGGTTGAATATTAATTTTGGATAATCTTTCATACCTATTGCACAAGAGTTGATTACCTTGGATTTTCCGCAAAAAAAAAAGCATAATTTTGATAGACTTTTATGTTGCTTATTAAATACAAACTTGTCATGTATATATGTAAATATGTAAACTGTGAACTTGTAGTTGTATGTATGTAATGTATGTGTATATGTAGAATATATGTAAATATAGATTATACTATTATAGGAATGTAATAGTCAAGTAATGAAGATGATCAACAAAATGGCTGCAAATGGGTCAATACACTCGGATCAGAAGAACAACAGCAAACACGAGTTAATGGGTCAAAACAACTTGAAATGACCAATTATTTCCTTGAGACAAAACGGTTGAAAAACAGTTAATTTTGGCGCCAAAGTGAACCGGTGGGAAGCAACCAACAAGGACAACCGACATGCCTCTTCATATGTATATATAGAACATATTTTGGTCACTTGTTAGTTACCAAGATTGTATCCAAAACAATCCACATAAACCTCTGTAACTGTTTCTGTCCAAACATTTGTTGATTATATTCGATTACCATTGTTAGTTATCATATCATTGTTGTATTTGTTGTTCAATTTATCCGCTGCAATATCGATCCTAGTCCAACATTTTACTCCCAGCTTACCGAAATGTGGTGAGAAATTTATATTAACAAGGCACTGACTGAAAACTAAAACATACAAACAAAATTTAAGACATCATACCTTTTGCATTTCTAAGAAGATTCTCAAGTTCTCTGGGATTGAGTTCATCAGGTGCAAGGCAGGAAGCCCTGAACAAGCAAATTTCATAAGTAAACTTACAGTTACATAGGCTACCTGCATAATAATATAAAAAAAAGGGTAACCATCTTTAGTCTGATTTCTGTTTTGGGTAGTGATCTTATTTTTATACAACGAAAAACCATCAATGTTTCAAAAATTTTGTTGAAGGTTATTTAACTAAGGTAACCGCTTATGCGGCCCCACGTCAGGAAAGGAAAAAAACAAGTCAACATTGTCAAGAAGTTACAAAACTTCAGCTGCCATGTAATCAATCATCTTTCACCCGACCGATCAGATTACGTTAAATTTATATTTTTGAAAGTTGCTTATTGAGTTACTGTGAAACTCGTTATCGGAAAACTCAGACAGGTGGTCTTCAAGAGGTTATGGTAGGAAAACAGTAGAGACAAGATTCAAACCTTTTTATGCAATTAGCACTAACCATGTCTAAATGTATCACAAGAATGGTCAACATACTTCATAGGACTAACCTGTGTTGGTCCCATACATTATCTTGGCATGTCCATCTAGGAGGGAGAAGAAAATCAGCAGGTAACCTTCTCCATTTGGAACAGTTATCACACTCAGCCCATTGCTCTTGCTCCCTACAACATCATATGCTTTTACATTCAGTAATTTTTTTTTTTTTCATTTCAACAAAAGGGGCAAATTACATAAGAATAGCAGGTAGGCGGGCAACAAGCTGCGCCGCCACCCCCTTCTGGATAGATTAATATTAATATTTATCTTTTACCCTCTTCTGTTCGATTTTTACACTTTTTTATCCCTTCCCAAATCACTTCTACAGTTCTACCACATCTGTAGATTACATGCATTATGGTAACAAGAAAAAGTCGTTACCCGGATGAACAAACTGTGAATATACTCCCCTTCCCGAAAACCGGAGGTTCCTACAAAAACATCAGTAGATTACATTAAACTAGTTACCAAAGCGTTGCACGAGATGTAGCTCTACAAGTGGTAATTTTGACCCATTTAGTTATAAATGGTCAAGTCCAGAATCGATTAAACAAAAACACGCAAAAATATGGAATAACTCTCTCCAAGATTTCATTATGACTGAGAAACTATCTCAAAACTCAATTACGGGTGGATCGGATATAAGATACAACAAATGGGTCAATATGGATTGTCCTTTATCTCAAAACAGTCTAATATAAAAACTTGGATAAAAAGGGAATAGGTCAAACGGGTTGAAACTTGCCCAAAGTCCTATTACTAATGGATACAATCTCCTAAATTGTTTTGTTACTCATAATGCACTTATAAAAGGGCCTACAACAAATGACCAAAAAAAGTGTTTGTGGGTCAACCGACTACGCCCCAATGTTAGAAAATGACGAGATATGACCCGACCTGCACAACGCACTACCATTAGATATGACCAATACGGATTACTTACTTCGTATTCTTCAAGCTCATTGTCCTCTATCGTAACAATGGTTGGCTTCAAAAGAGAGGATGGGAAGAGCATATCCTGTAATTCTTCCCATGTATGCATTAGCTCCAGAGATTCTTGACTTTCAATGACCAACCGTTTACTTTTTGACCCAATATTCCGGCTTCTTTTTTTATCAGGAGCCAGCATTGATGGTGGGAATGCACCAGCCATTAACTTGATTCCAAGTTGCTCATTTGTAGGCCAACTTGCGTTTCTTGGCAACTCGCTTAGATGGGAATATGTACTTCCCTTCAGCAATGGCATAAATGTTAATCAATATCAAGTGTTTGGTATACATAATAAAAAAAATAGGCACCATGCCAATAATATACTAATGTCCTTTAGTAAACACTATATTCTTCATAACATTTAATTTAAAAGTGAGATATATACCTGCACAGATGTGTTAGTTGACGCCTTTCGGAAGCCCATAAGAAGCTTTCCTTCAGGTTCCATTCTGCTGAATGTCACTGTGGACATATATATAAAAATAAGAAACAAAATGGTGAAAATACTGAATCCGGATATACTAGATTATATGTAATATAAGAATACCAGTATCGCCAGCCTGTAACTGCATAGACTGTATGCACGGGGTAACGCCCTCTAAAACATACATCCGGCTGTTGTTATTTGGCCAAAATCTGAACTGAAACAGCCATTCTTTGCCCTTCACATCATTAATTTTTAAAGGGAGTCCCTCTGGTTGAGATATGGGTGGGAAATACGCCTGCAAAGTAATAAAAGTTTATGAAAAAAGATAATTTAGTAAAGGTTGTAGAAGATAATAATGTGCAGCTTGCTTACTTCAGCGCATGCTTTTGGGAGAACCAAGCGACCAATTCGACCAGCGTCACTAGCACTGAGAACTTTTTCAAACAGTGGAACAATGGTGGCGTTTGAGCTAACACACCAAAGTTAAAGAAATAGTTGTAATGTAACACACTGAGTTGCAATACATTTATACAGAAATGGTTTGTTGGCATAAAAAGTAAACAACATTGTACCGGGTAACCGAATTAATCCCTCACACGTTAAAGAAAGGGTGCTGCTATACGTATACCACCCCTACACATCATACGAACGGTATAATGGTTGTACAGGCCGTATAACTTTTGCATACCGCTGTTCTATCAGATTTCTCAGTTTCAGTAAAGTTATATGTGCCATATAACTGTTGCAGACCACCTTAAACGACACGTCTAAAGCATTATCTTACTGTTATACAGCCGCATGACCTATCAGTAATGTGGAGATGGTGTCATTTGATGTGTGTATAGCCTGCTCCTAAAGAAAATAGACGTGTGACCACGCACGCTGTAGGGAATGCTTTGTTTTACTAGTAATTAACCCTATATAAATAAATAATGCATTTATAATCATGGATACTCTCCAGATATTTGTTGCAGTTCTTGTTCTGTAATCCTTGGCCAATAACGAGGAAGCAGCTGATTTTTGATCCTCCCCTCAACTGGCGGTCTTGCCACGCGTATCTGCGAGCTAACATCAACATTTGCATTATTAAATCCTTGAGGAATAATGGATTTCGGCAAAATATGACGAGACCAAATCCCTTGAGGAAAGTAAGATAATGTTGGCTTCACTTCCTGTTCTTCAACAGCTTTATTAGTAGTATTAAAAACAGACTGTGCTGGTGAACCATTCAGCCCAATAGTTAAGTTTGTTTGCACAGGTGATGCTGCATAAACATCTTTATGCGCATTTTCTCCTGAAGGACAAGCATTTGTTTCGTGTGGTTTCGTTTGAGATTTAGATGCATCATGATTGTCAGATGGAAGCAATAACTTTTCACTACTGTCGGCAGCTTCACTGTTCGATATGGTCAAATCTGTCTTACTGAAGTTGCCAGTTTTTACATGATTATCAATACAGGATGCTCGCGTTTGTCCAACATTATTTTCCACTGCAATGCCGGTTTCTTTGGGCTTCTCCTCTCTTGTTTTCTGCATGTGTGTCAGTAAAATATCAGATGCTTGAGACCCCTAGTCACAATATAGAATCTTCAATGAAAAGTCAAAGTCAATGCAAGATCTTACAGGATTATTGCCCGGACTATTTGAGCAGCTGACACAAGTTACACCACCGTTGTCAAGTAGTACCACGAAAGCACTGGACGCAATACATCCACAATGGAGTCTCTGCATAACCAGAACAAATTAGCTAAAGCAGGACTCATTTACTTATGAATGGGTCAATTTGGTTATGTTTTATCTCTGGAGGCAAAAAAACTAGTTAAAAAGAAAAAGGATTGACAGTTTCGACAAAAAGTGTATTTTTAATCCGTACAACCTCCTGAACCGCTTTACAAACAAAGTTGATCCTTATTTATATAGTCTTTGTAATCATGCTTAGCAAAATAACTATGTATACAAAATTGTTTGGACAAAAAAGTGTTTTTGGCCAAATCGACGCGTTACTCAACCAAGTCGCCCCATTTTGCGACCTGTAAGAAAAAAACACTTATGGAGGTTACCTTGGCACAGGATGTGCACTCCCTCCAACCAGTGTCATCTAGGTGGAACAGTTCACAAAACTTTTGTTGCTCATATGCATTACTGTAACAATACACAGCTTTGAATGTTAAAAGAATAAATTCAAATTCTCAAGCAGAAATGAGCTAAGACTACAAAAGCTTATAATAATAATAATAATAATAATAATAATAATAATAATAATAATAATAATAATAATAATAATAAAAGTTAAAAATTAAATACATGTGCTCCACCATTTTCTTTGAGCATTGACAACACATATCAACCCCTCATAATATGAAAAAAAAAAAAAAAAGTTTAAAGTTTTCACCTAATTTAACACTACATCTTATTCCCTAAAATGGGGACATAATTTAAGGACACATCTCCCATTCTCCATATACAGGGAGTCACTATTCATTCCCTATCCTTTTTACCGCATAATGTTGTGAGTGCAAGAAAAAATAATATAATAAAACAGGATAAAAGGTATTATATAATTGAATAGAGATAGTAATAGAGAATGACATGTAGAAGGTTTTTTAAAAATAAACAAACTTTAGAGATAAAGGTAAATTTCACTTAAATTACAGGGATAAGAATAGAGAATTCAATGTGAATGGTTTTAAGTTTAATTTGTTTAGAGGTATTTGATCAAGTTTTCCACACCATCAAATTCTACTTCTCTTGACCAAATCCGCTTAAACCGGAGCCGAAATTCTCATGTTATGATAAACATAACTAGTATACAAAGTAGAAACTAACCTACGAAGCAAACTTTTGTATGCAACAAACAAGATCATATTACTATGCAAATTTCACAAAAAAAAAAAAAAAAAAAAAAGATTTCGAGTTACCCGCAGTTATGACAAAGATTGGCAAAACCACCAGACCTCAAACTCCAACCTTTGTTACAATCAGCACCTGCAGCCAACTCAGTCTTGCATAATATGTTCATACACACAACAGACTGATCCATCATCCACAACTTAACTCAACAAAATGTTTAGCCAAGATCAGTCAACTAATATTCCACCAACAAACATAACAGAATTTTGAAAAAAAAAAAAGTAATATAATTCAGAAATAAATGAAATGAAATATTAATATATGTTGGTATATAGTAACAAAATAAGGAACAATTAAACTGTGTAACAACGTTGTTGTATGTGTGTTGTGGAGAGAGAGAGAGAGAGAGTTGCATGCACGACGAGGATGATGATGCTTCAAGGTACAGCAAACAACCACTTGCCTTCGACAACTTGCTTTCTTTGTGTTTATGATGTTTGAGTGGAAAGTTTTCAGCCTTTGTGGTTATTACTCTTTCCATTATACTTTGATTTATTATTATTATTATTATTATTATTATTATTATTATTATTATTATTATTATTATATTGAATTTGAAACTAAAAAAAAAAAGTTAGCCGTGTTAATGAACCATAGGGGACTTGTCAAACGGTTTTAAAATAAATAAAAATGTGTGGGTCGGTGATGTTTACTTGAGATTTATATTTTTTTTAAAAGCTAAATTTCGTCATTCATGGGATTTGAACCCCTCACTAGTTGAAAAGACAGAGTCTTATCCAACGCGTTGATAACATTAGGCCAAAGGCCTTTGGTTCTTGAGATTTATATGGTTTAGTTTATGATTTGGAAAACAGGATTTAACGGGTCGCTTTGAGAGTTTGAGGTTTGGAACTTGGAATCAGGTTTACTTTTAATATTTATTTTATCTTCATTAATTTTTAGGTCCGTTTACATTTACTATTTATTTGGTTTTCAATTTTAGGACATGGTGTAAATAGAACATCGTAGTTTTTTTACATAGGCTATAAATTACATAATACCCAACCTTAAAATCAATTGAATATGTTCGGAAAATATGTAATTAACTTTCTACATATGTATGTTTTATGAGGGGGAATATGTAATTGATTTTTTAAGTTTGGTAAATATGTAATGATTGATCTTAGCATGCATGGGGTATATGTAAATGGGGTTATGATCAAATACACAGTGAAAGAAAAATATGAAGTCGTAAGAAGGATATCAAACGGAATCCGATTGAACTCATTCAAGCGGCATTGAAACCGTCTTATCGAACCCTACGGCGTTAGTTTTTAGGTCTTCGCTTTTTGGGGTTTTAGCTTGTAGTTTTTAGAATATGCGTTATATCATTGTGTCTTTTATGTAGCATTGTGTCTTTTTCTTATTTTCATCATTGTGTCATTTTCTCAATTCATTGTGTCTTTTTTCTTCAGCATTGTGTTATATTTTTTGGCACTGTGTTATATTTTGTGGCTCATTGTGTCATATTTCATAATCTATTATGTTTTTTGTATCATTCTCACATTCTCATTTTTGTTACACTCTGTAGAATAACTTGACCCTATGTAAATGACCCTTTATATAAATTTGTAAATAGAGAATATTTTATTTTTTAGGATCCTGGCTTCGGTAAGTTACAAAGATGAATGCAAACTGCAAGGCGTTGTGCTGACCAAATCTGTCCTCGCAGGTATCTTTGCATTTTGGATCATCATATAAATCCATATAATCGGGTTGGAATCATTACGTGTGAGTTGTGACAATGGGATAAGAATTGGTATCATTGCTTATTTGAATTTGGAGTATACTTTTGGTAATGGCATTTGCTTTATCATAATGTCCACGCGGGCAAATGGAGAAAGAAGATTATCAGAGGTATTGTTTTAATTACCACGTGGGTGATTTGGAATATTAGGAACGAGCGGGTTTTCCAACATAAGGAGGCAAAAGTCATGGACGCGGTTGCTAGAGTGAAATCCAAGGCGTTTTTGTGGCTCAAGTATAGATCCAAATTTAGTGATATTGTTTGGAATGATTGGAAGTCTTATCCTTTGTATATGTGTATATAGTTTGGCGGCGCTTGTTTTTGAGTGCTAGCCGGTTTTAATGAAGTTTAACGTTCAAAAAAAAAATAAAAATCCTATTTTAACAGCAGCAGCAACAGTAGCATGAAATGTGACATGATAAAAGAGTTGTGTTTGAACACATTATGTTTTTTTGAACGTTAATTTTCATTAAACACACGGGGGCGACCTCAAACCAAGAACAAACACCCCAAAAACTACAACATATACAAAGGGCTAATACACCAATCCTCCCAAAGGAGGTCGCTGAATTTAGACCTATATATTAACCAAAAAACGGCATAGTTTTAACACTACCAATGACAACCGAAACTTTTTGCTCTATACCCCGAAAAGTTTTCTCATTTCTGGCTCTCCAAATCAACCAAAAAGTCACCTATCCTATGCACGATCCTCTTGCCCCACTTACCCCCTGACGCTGACTTGTACAAGGAGAGGAGCTCTTGAGTATGAGAAACAAAACTCATGTTTAATCCGCACCATTTCCAAATGTTAGCCCAAACACCATACGAAAACCCACACCCCGAGAAGAGGTGTTCTGAAGTCTCAAAAACGGCGTCACACAATTTGCAACGATCATTGGGAATAAATATATTTCTTTTGCTTAGGCCTTCGACGGTGGGAATCCTTTCCATCTCAGCCCGCCACGCGAAAACCTGACACTTCAACGGGACCCAACTAACCCACTTCAGCTTAAAAAAATTTCGGGCTCCCTAAACTTCTTGACATACGCCTTTACTTCCGCAACCGAAAAACTAGACATACCAGCCCATTCCCATGTATCTTTGCTTCCGGACAAATGGGCCGGACTAATAGATCCGATAACTCGGCCCACTGATCTTGAACCTCTTCCAAATTCATAGGCTTAGAAAAATCAACTGGTCTCCACGTAGAGTTACACATGCAATCCTTGACTAGCTTCTTTTTGGTAGGCGAGACCAGATAAAGACGTGGGAATTTTTTCATCAAAGGAACATCCAATAACCAAGTGTCTTCCCAGAACCGAATACGACTACCGTCTCCGATTTTACCTTTCAAAAGCTCTAGAAAAAACATATCCCCACATTTAAATCTTTCACAATTCAAAACAATAGCGGACCACACTCCCCCTTTACCTACCATACGAGGAAGCCCGGACCACCTACTCCTACCATTATGACATGCCAAGGTGATCGATTTCCACAAAGACCCTTCCTCCGTACGAACCGCCAAGCCCACTTCGCTAGAAGAGCATCATTGACATCTTTAAGACGATTAATCCCCAAACCCCCATTGTTTTTATCCCGAGTCACCCTATCCCACGCAACCCAATGAATCTTATTTTTATCACTTGAGTCCGACCACAGGAATCTTTTCATAAGGCTCTCTAACTTATCGGTCACCCTTACCGGAGCCTTATACAATGAAAAATAATAAATAGGCAAGCTTTGTAGTACCGATTTAAGTAAGGTTAACCTTCCACCAAACGATAGGAGATTCGCCTTCCAAGAAGCAAGCCTAGCCTCAAACACTTCAACAACTTTCCGCCATCCATTAATCCTATTCATATTAGCCCCTACCGACACCCCCAAATAGTCAAAAGGAAAGGAGCCAAACCGACATCCCACTACCGTAGCCAAGTGTTCGACCTCTTCTTTCTCAACTCCCGAACCATATAAAAATGACTTGTTAATGTTAAATTTGAGGCCGGAGCGAAGGTGAAAAATCCGGAGAATTCTCGCCGCCACCAATATATTATTCGCCGACCAATTACCCATTAAGAGCGCATCATCGGCGAAAAATAGATGAGATATCACTGGACCGTTCTTCGCCAAAGTCACACCTTCAAAAACTCCTAGCTTGCTAGCTTTGTTGAACATACAAGTAAGAGCTTCCATAACAACTAAAAACAAAAAAGGCAAGATAGGGTCACCTTGGCGTAACCCTTTATGGCATTGAAACTCAAAGGTAGGCGACCTATTAACAAGAACCGACGATCTAGCCGAGGCTAAGATACCCTTAATCCACACATACCACTTCTCCGGAAAACCCATTTGATCGAGAATAGATAAAAGAAAAGCCCAATTAACGTTGTCATACGATATGTGAGACCTTTTATCTATCACATAACCTGTTATATCGTTTAATTTGATCTATTTTCATAAACCTTCAATCAATGTGGTTATTTAATGTAGAGAGATGCTATTGTAAAAAGTACTTTAATATAACTAGTAAGAAATCTGCGCGTTGCCGCCACGGTAACAATTTACAATGCGGCATTCAATTCTGGGGGTGTTTGGGATTGATTCTTCAAAATAGATTATGCGTTTTGGAAAAGCAGGGGTGGAGCTGCTTATAGATAGATTATTGCGTTTTGGTAGCCTAAAAAACTGATTATCTGCGTTTTCAAAACGTAATCCAAACACTAAAAACTGATTATTTGCGTTTTGAAAACGCAATAATCTAAAAATCAGATTCAAAACGTAATCCCAAACACCCTCTCTATTGTTTTACCTACCTTAGACTGAGACTAAAATAAAAAAAAAAACACGGTTTTGTTGATGATTGTACACCTACCTTAGAGTTAGAAATGTTGATTAAAACAACGTAAAAGACTAAAGTTAAAAATGTAGAAATAGTTATAATCGTACTTTGTCTCTAACAGGCCGGGTGAGCGAGCTTGATATATAATGCAAAACGAAAGGGGTTGAACAGTTAGAAGTCAACCAAAATGTATTTTAGTGTAAAAATAACTAAAACGAAAAAAGAGTCATACAATATGACCATTTTAACAAGTGTTTACAACCAAAGTTTAAATTGCTTAAATTCATATTATACATAATAAACTAATTAGTGTAAAATTATAAATGAGGGGTTTGATAAAAAATGTACAAGTTAGTTTTGCAAATAGGGATAGTTTGGGAAGAATTTTCATGAAATTTTGAGTGTGAAGCAAGGAACTTTTCATATGCCATCTTAAAAAAAACATATAAAGTTCGAGAACTAAAAGATAAATCGAGAACCAAGAAACTCCCGAGAACAAACTTCCTATTGGGAGTCAATGAAAATACAAGAAACAGTAAGCATCCGAGAACCGTGTGAAATCCCAACAAAATTCCGAGAATGGAAACAGATCTTCGAGAACCAAACTAAATCAGTGAATCGAAGAAGACACCCAGAAACCACTTGTAAATCCGAAAAACCTCTTGAAACCCGAGAACACTTAGAAAAAAAAAGAGAACCTAGCTTATGTTCGAGAACTCAATCTGAGAACTAGAAATTATTCTGTAAAACAGAGTAGAATCCATAAACCAAAAATCCGAGAACAACTTTAAGGACCGAGAACAATTATGATCCCTAAAACTAATAAAAATATGAGAACGCTGCAGAATCCGAGAACTAAATGTGAACCCGAGAACTAATCTTGAAAGCTGAGAACTTGAATAGCGAATTCGAGAACATATAATTGAGAACCACTTTCCCTTGATCAAAACCATAGCCGAAAAGAAGATGTCGTAAAATTAATTAATTCACCTGTGTGCTTTGCTAGCTTAAAATAATTGACCTGTCTCCTAGCTAGCTTAAATTAATTCACGAGCTTGATTACTTGGTTAACTAATTTACGAGACTTTTGAGCTACCAACATGCTTGCTTTCATCAATAATGAGCTTGCTTTGATCCCGAAAATTTGCAAAATTAAATCTTTTAAAACTCTTAAAAGATTTAAATGAATATTTTCCTTCCATCTAAAAATCCTAAATAATATTTGCAAAAACCTTCCAACCTTCGAAAACTAGATCAAACACCCGTTTATAAATGTGTTGTTCGTGTTCTAAAAAAAACAAAGGGATTTGCGAAAAAGTCAAACCCAATTTAATCACCTCTCTCTCATTCAGATCAATTATCAGATTAATAATGCCGGAATCAAGGGACAAGCTATCTAGGCCAAACAATAACATTGCAGATATGTACAGTCATCGTCAGAGACAAGTGGGTGGTATCATAGGAATACTTGAGGACAGGGAGATGGGTATTATTCGAACTCTGAAGCCAAAATTAGCGTATAAGGCGGAGAGGGAGAAGAAGGTGAGAACTCTGATGTCAATGAGGTGATTGGATGATTGGATAATTGATTGAATCTTTCTTAGATTTAGTCCGCATTTACAGAAGGTTCTACTCTCGTTGCGCACAGTTAAAATGGATGGTTCGGCAGGCGTGTTTGATTGATCATTTACTGATGATTGGACTCCTAGTTGTTTACCTTTTTCTTTAAAAGGTTAACTTTGTTTTTGGTATGGGTTCTGGGATTCATACACCCTGTGACGTCGTATTCTGTGAGTGTGACATCACATTCTGGGGTATGTGGCAGCCTCCTATTGGCGTGTGATGTGGGCCAGGATGTATGAATCTTAAATAAGAGGTGTATGAATCCTAAATACCTTTTGGTATTTGACAATTTTAAACATGAAGCAGCTGCTGGTGATATTCTTGCATCTATAGGCGGTATTTTGTAATGGCGTTGGGCGGCATTTTGGGCATAGTTGAGTTTTAGTAGCAGTGCAGTAGGAGCAGATGGATTAAAGTTCTTATATGTCAACGTTGACAAAGATATTGGGGAGGTCTTCTTGGTTTATTTAAAGATTGAAAGAAAAATATGTAGGTAGACATTTGTAAGACAAAGTATACGTCAATATATTTAATTCTTTCGTTTTAGGTCGGTTAAAACGTCCCAAGTGTCACGCGTTTTGGTTTTCAGGGGTTTAATGATTTTTTACAAGGTCATGTCCATGAAATTAACTGAAATTCAATAATAATGTAATGTTCTTGGTCGGGAGACTCCGTTAATCTTGACTTTTTCTCTTGTACCATTTTTTATTTTTTATTTTAATTTGTACCAATTCAAAATTTAATCCTCAATCTCAAGTTCTCAACTTTTATCACCTGTTTAAATGTTAATCAAGATATGTTTGTTTTGTGTAAGTATTTGCATAAATATCTTATTTATTTTTTTTTGGTTAATTAAAGTAAATTTTCTTTTCATATTTAGGCAACGACGCGATGGTGGCGGCGCAGTTTAACTGAAAGGGGTGGCGGCGCAGCTTGTTGCCCGCCTGCCCGCTATCTTGATGTAATTGGTCGCGTTTATGCGTTTATGAATGAAAGAGTCTATTAATTCTAAAAAAAAAAATAAAAAAAAAATTAGGCTTTGCACATGGTTAACAATACAACACAGCGAACATAACGATTATGTATTCGCAATAATGGTTGGACATTAAGGGTGTTAAAAGGTTAATGAAATATAAGAAAATAAGATTAAGAGTTTTATTGGATGATAATACTGTAAGACGTATAGGGGACGGTTATTGTACAAATTAATGAAAACGTGCGAAGTGTCTGTAGGAAATAGGGTTCACTATTTTATTAAAATAATAATAAAATAAATATAATAACGATACTCTCGTTATTGCTAGGAAATATAAAGTACGATACCGATTACAAAACTAAATAAATAATATAAATACAAAAACATGTACCGAATCTTGCTTCTAGTCGATTACTTTAGAAACTTCAACCGAACCATCTTGTATAGCACTCCGCTGCAAGAATAAACAAACTAATTGTTGACGGTTTTGGTTGAGGATCGTGTTTGACATGGGGCCCTTAAAACAGATTCTGCGCCTCCTCTCAGACAGTCTGTCTCCCAGGGTACAACAATCGGAACAGTAGTCGTACTGCCGTAGATGGTCTTGAGCCCGAAATTACACCATGTAATTTGTGTTCCTAAAATTAGGAATAAGAAAGTTGTTTGTGGACTTGAGAGTACTCCTCTCATTTGGTGAAAATGTTTCTAGTAATTTTGTCATATGGAATCTCGTATATTTCATCCATTAACAAAAATGAGCATAAGACTCATATATAACTTGACAAAATAATTGAAACATTCTTCAAATTAATATTGTATTAATAGAATTATTAAAACAATACTAAATTGCAATAATATGGATTTAAGTGGTAAACCGTAACTCCCATAGTACTTAATGGCATGAGTTGAAACAGTCACTCTGACTAAGTCAACTGACTGGTTTGACCAAGTCAGCTAACTTAACAGACTCCTGCTCGGCTGCTCCAATGTTGTGTGAGCCGCGTGCTGACCAAGATGACGCGCACTAACCAGGGTGCTACCTGGTCATGCGCCACTATAGTCCTACGCAGCTACGTCATCCGCGGATGACCACCAGTGTCATATGGAACCCGTCACGCGCACGCCACGTCATCCGAGGACCGCTATGTCACCCGCGCGCGGACGCCAAGCGGCTCAGTGCCCATGCGCCACTTGTTACGGTTTACGTCAACGCGGAGATCAGGACGCTACCTGGTCTTTCGCCATGTACTAGACCACTTCATGTTTTGTCATCCCACCAATGTGGGACAAAACTTAATCCATTTTCTCATCTTTGGTTGTTCCAACCTACAACTTTCAAGCTTCGATATCTCATTCATCTTAGCTCTATTTTGGACGTGGTTTGATTCGTTGTGATGCTCTCACAATATAGTACACAAACCCACAAATAATTATTTATATAACACATATATAAATATATTTATTTAAGTCCAAAATTAGTGAAAAACTCATTTTTACTACCATTTTTCCAACAGTGTCACTTTATACATGATAATTACGTAATGATAATTACGTAATGCTTTCATGAACATACAAAAACATTACGTAATTATTATTACGTAATTATCATGCACTTTGTACATGATAATTACGTAATGATAATTACGTAATGTTTTTGTATGTTCATGAAGGCATTACGTAATTATCATGTACAAGTGACACTTCGCACACTTGGCACGTTTTCATTACTTTGTATTTGAACCTGCCCCTATAAATATATATAAAGAAGATAAGAAGAAAGATTGCTTAATATATATATAGGGAAAGTATAACTAGAAAACCCCTTCCAGTTAAAGAAACTTTGAAAACCAAATACATAGCCTATATTGTTCCACGTCTTTCTTCTTCCTCTCTATTTAAAGGGTATTTTTTACCTTTGTAACATATTTTGCTGCTGTGTTTGCATAGTACTAACACATGACACACACATCACATCTTTTCTTTTCTATTTGTCTGACCAACTACTCTCCATCTCTCTCCAATTCATTTATACCAAGTATCATAATCTCTCTCTCTCCAAAAAGATTATTATTCTCAAAATCCATCACCAGTGTTGCTTTTTAACTATTTACCTCAAATCTAACTTTTTCCTTCATAAAACTCTTTTCAACTCTAGATCTCATATACACATCTTCTTTCTTTATGTGTTTTTTAATTTATTTCTTCCTGATCTAAATTTTTCCTCCATAAAACTTTGAAATCTTGTACTCAATAATGGGTTCTAAATTAACAAACAATATGCGTGGGTGAGTTATGAATCAGATGTACGGTTCGTCACAACCATTCTCGTTGTAGGTGGTGACTATTATCGGTAGACGGTGACTTAGATCCGGTGAGTTGGCGGTAGGTTGTGGGTGTTTTGTTGATGTTTATTGATGCTTCAAATGGTTGTGGTGTTGGTTTTAATTAAAAACAATTTGAGGTCTCAAAAGATTTGGGAGTTGGAGCTTTCAAATTTGGGCAAAGAAGATGAAGATGCGTTCAAGGAGATGAAGTTCATGGATGAGGTGAACGGTTCAGATCTGTCACTTTTGTAACCATCGCCATCTTTTAAATTGAGTATGATACAAAGCTTCAAGATCTTCGGTTAATATAAGTTTTTATATATTATTTTAATTTTTCTTATTTTTTGTTTTCTTTTTTACACCCTTCATTTACTCGATATAAACCTTTTTCATAAGCAAATTTTTGGTTCATGTTTTGGTGGTTGTTTGAAACTAAGGTTTAAAAATTTGTTTTTAGAAGTTTTATATGTTATTATAATTTTTTTCTTATTCTTTTTAAGCGTAGGGTTTGAGGATGGATTATTTGTTGTTTTGGGAATTGAGTCTTTAGCCTCTGTTTTATATTGTTTATTTGTTCCTTTGTTTTTATTTCTTATCCTTTTTTCATACTTTGTTTTTTTTGTAATAAAGTAAATTGAAACTCAAATTTCTATTCTATTTTTTTTTTTTAATCTTGTTACAATTTATCGAGCATTTGTAATTTCGTGTGTAAATTCTAATACTTTTTGTGATCTTTTGTTACAAATTAATAATGTTTGTAATCTCGTTTGACGATGTACCCATCCATTATAGTTATAGTTCTTTTTTGTAAAACTGTTACAATTTATATAACATCATTTGTTAGATAATTGTTATTGTTAAAGTTATTTGCTTAATGTAACCTTTTTAAGTTACAGAAAATAATGTGGATTTTTTTAGTTATTATGTTTTTTTTGAAAGATCTTATTGTTTGTTACATAAGTGATCTGGTTTGTTATAGAAAATAAAGTAGATATTTGACTAGCAAAAATGATGTTACATATTTAACTTAGTTGTTACAAATGTGAAAAAAAAGAAGCTAAAGTAACAATGTAAATCTGTAACATTGTAACTACAAATAGTATTGTGTAACATCGTAGATCTGTAACGTTGTAAACAGTTAATACATTAGAAATGGTTGTTTTTACAGTTACATAAATACATACAATATGTTACTATGTAACACATACAACAGGT
This sequence comes from Ambrosia x helenae, assembly GCA_030844895.1. NCBI lineage: Eukaryota > Viridiplantae > Streptophyta > Magnoliopsida > Asterales > Asteraceae > Ambrosia > Ambrosia x helenae. Next base: position 27,833 of record JAUTDX010001374.1, on the reverse strand, counting down.
TTGAATATGACAATGTCATAAAAAAACAAAATTAACATAAATTTTCCATTTTACTGGATAATATATTAATATGATTTTTAAACTTTTAATTTAATGTGAAATATCCTATGCATAGTATTCAAAATTTAAAGTGTGATTTTAATACTAATATAGTCAATGAGATACTTGTGACTTTTGATTTGATTGGTCTGTACATCACACAAATCCATAGATTTTTGGTTTTAAGTGTTGTGGCAAAATTACCTATTTATCCTTTTGGTACTTTTTGTTATTAAAATAATAGTTTGATGAAGTTCAAAAAGCTAGATTTAATCTAGACCATTGATGAAAACAAATGAATTGTTAAGATGTGGTTTTCAAAGTTTCTTTAACTGGGGAGGTTTTCAATTTATCCTCCCCCTATATGTATATATGTTGAAAATATACCCAGTTAAAAAACCGACCAACACACAAAGGGGGCGCAAAACAAGACTACACTCACATAATAATAAATTTACACCAATCAGACCACAACAAGGACTTTAGACCTACTCTTCGCTCAAAGGAATCCAACCGCCTTCACTTCCCAGATAATATCTTCCAAATGCACCGACTTCTTTGTTGAAGAACAATCCTTTCCTAGCTCTCCATAGATTGCTTAGTGTTTTATACAAGGGAAATGACTTTTGAACGAAACTGTTTATCATGCTTCTTCGGATCACCTTGCATTAATAAAAACCATACAACTCAATGAGATGATTTGATAGAAGCATACAATTCTATAAGACGATTTAGACGTTTGACTTGCTTTATGATTATAACCAATTATCTTATTTATGAGACACTTACTTTTGAATAAGATGGTGTGTATTTGTAGGAAAGTATGTAGGAAAGTAAAAATAAATGGTTAAGCGTTACGTCAGTAATAACAACCTAATGAGTTATCTATAATAAGCCTTTATGAACATAGCTCACTCGCGCTTAGACTTATATTACTAAAGTATCAAATTTTAATAGGAACGAAAGGTAACATCTAATCGTAGTTGATTAATTAATTTTTTTTATAAACGCGCATATATGATTATGATATAAAATTCGGTTTAAAGTTCTTTTTAAAATCTACTTTGTTTAACAAATAAGTATTTTTTTTTATAAATCACATATATGATTATGATATAAAATTCGGTTTAAAGTTCTTTTTAAAATCTACTTTGTTTAACAAATAAGTATGTTACATGATATTTTACATTTTTTTTTATTTCATCTCGATTCCTTTTGAACCTATAAAGAACTTTCAACGTTTTTTATAATAAAACACATACAAAATACCCCTAACCTATCGGTTTTGTCCCTAACTAGTAAAATGTCCGCGCTACGCAGCGGGGTTTTAATCGATATAGGCTCGGATTTGTACGACACCATTACTCGATATACTAATCGGAAGAAATATGCTCAAGTTGATATTAATACGTGTTGTAAATCGATTGAAAACCCACAAAGAAATTTCCATAAGATGGTATCGTTGTGACGCATAAAGTTAGAGGAAAAATCTTAAAATAATCCTATGTTATAGTTTATTTTATTGAACAATCTTAGAAAATCCTATAAATCTATATATGTTAATATACTCTAAAAATATTATAATTTATAAAAACATATTAGAAAATCCTATAAAATTATACCTAGTTATTTGCTTTATACAAGAAAGAGAAAGACACCTCAAGAATCCCAAAATTTTAAGTGAAAATGAACAAAAGATATATGTACCCCCAGGCTCGAACTTGCGTTATTGGGGTTATGCACGTGCATCTTTACCAATGGAACCAATGGGCAACCGGCTAGTTTTAGTTTCAAATCCCAGCGGATTAATTTAATACACAACTAGACAAAAGATCAAATACAAACAAAAAAATCGTACGAACTGTACGAATCAAAGAAAAAAAAGACGGTGGCATTATTGTAAATAACAACAACTTTTATCTGCTGCTTTTTCTTTCTTAGACATTATGTCACTTTCTCTTACCCCACTTTCTCTCTCTGTAAAAGCAAAACATACGTTCAATCTCTAGTTCCAAAATTACTCTAGAAACCAAACCATAACTACTTCACAAAAAATGCTAAACAAACGCAGATTACTCTACAAAACAATCCATAACTACTTCACAAATTGCTCCACAAAGACATGCAATAATTACTTTAAAAATTACTCTACAACTTCAAAAATTACTATACAAGAAACATTCAGTCTCTAGTTCCAAAATTACTCCAGAAACCAAACCATTAATACTGAATAAAAGGTAATTATATAATTACTCTAGTTATAATTACGCTTTATAAATACTCTAGAGTAATCAGTAGTTGTTTATAGTGTAGAGTAATTATTGTATAAGTAGAGTAATTTTGTAGCAGATCCTTCTTTCATTTCATCATGTTCTTCTTGATCATCTGCTTTAAACAAATTCATGTTCTCTCCTTCTCAGCTCTAAGTGTCACAAAATTACTCTACATAAAACATGTTATATCAAGTTTCACAAAAAGTACTCTACATAAAACAGCTTCAAAAGCCTACAGACTTGAAACCTTGTTCTTCATAAAAAAAAAAAGCATAAGAAACATCATATCCTCTATTTTAGACATTTATTGAACACCTTTTCATAGCATGAAAAGTGATAAAAAATCGTATATAAATCACGTATTACCTCCGGTTTTCAGTTTTTCGATGATATTGACCTTCATCTTGCTTGATCTTCTTAAATTGTGTTGTTAATTTGGGTTTTTTGTTAGGGTTTTTAGAATGAATTTGTGATTTTCTGGTTGAAACCATGGGTTTTTGTAAAAAAAAAGGTTTTTGTCTATAATTACAAAAATGCCACCGTCCTTTTTGTTTGATTCGTATCGTTCGTATAGTAAATCCGTTTGTACATTAACTTAACTCTACACAACTAAGCTTGTGGCAGACCAAAATAAAAAAAAAGGTCCAACTGCATATTGATAGGTGGAAACACCGCTCAAAATTGACGAATCCTGAATTAAAACTGTATACATTGTGAAATGTTAGTATATGAAATAAAAGTGATGTATCTTCAAATATTTGCAAGTAGAAGATTATATGATATTTAGGTAAAAGAAACTACTATTATTAAAAAAACAAAAACCAAAAGTGAAGGTTTGAATTGCAATTTCTGAAACTAGAAGGTCCACAACAGTAAAAATGATGAAACAAAAAAAAAAAAGGAAACAATGAACGCCTCCTTATCCATGACCTTTGGGGGGTTTTAGTTTTACAGTTCCATTGATGATGTTTTCTGTGTAAAAAGATTAAAACACACACACAAACACAAACACTTTCATCCACAATATCAACACCATGACAACTTTCATGGCATTCAAGCTTTCATCCCTTTCATCCACTGCTCCACAAATTCCTGCAAATTCTTCACTTTCTTTTTCTTCAAAGAAAATCTTTACATCTGTCAAGTTTACTCCACGCCGTTCCACATTTACAAGTACCAGTTTTTTTTTTTTTTTTTTTTTTTTTTTTTGTGAATTGGGTTTTGTTTTAAATGCAATTATACAGATGGGTATTTGATAAAGTTGGTTTTTTTGGATGGTGTAGGGATTTATGCATTTTCTAGTAATGATATAAAGGTGGGTTCTAATATTGAGGTTGATGGTGCTCCTTGGAAAGTTATAGGTATTTTTTAAATCTTTAATTGCTGTTTGTAATGGAATTTTGTTTAATGTGGATTTGGATTTATTGATGCCTTGATGTTCTGTACTTGTGATGTTGATGAAATGATTTTTTATTGTAGTTGAAATAGGAAGAAAATTGTAAAATGTTTGTTTAGAAGCAATGTTGCAAAAGTCGCTAGGCGCTCCCTAGTCGGAGTCGGGAGTACTCGGGAAGTTCTTGGTCTAGTCGGAGAGTACCCGGGAGTACTCGGCCTAGGCCTAGAGTACTCGGGCCTCGGCAACTTACCTTGTAGCGATTACTCGGGGAGTACTCGGCCTCCGAGACCTTGTTTTACACCATTGTTTGGAAGTGACAATCTTGCTTAGTTGGTTTCAAAGGGCGCCCCGAGGAAAATGCATGTAGTTTTGTGTCAAAATTAGGGCCCGTAGGAGGTTTATACATAACAACAAGTCAACAACATAAGGGGTTGAAGAAATTATGAAAGGTTTACTTGATAAATAGGTTTATATGTGAATTGGATGATAGATATGCAACTTTTAGTTGTGACTAAAGCTTATTTGGTTGTTGAGCGGAGCGCCACACATACGTGATGCACACGTCTTGTGCCTTGGATTTTGGAACAAAAATGTCTTAGAGCGCCCGTTGTTTTTCTAAACCTAGGTGACAATGAACTTGTATCTTTGCTCCCATCTTGGATTACTTGGTTTTTGGTTATATTGATGACTTTACTAGCTATCGAATTAACCTTAGCAAGTCATCAAGTAATCAAGAGAAATTTTGTAACATCTAGTCCCTTGTACCAAACTACGAATCAATATTGTTTGCTTTGCATACAAGGAGGTCATGACTTTGTTTTTGGTTGCATGAGTGGAGACCTTTTAATCCATCTTGGAATTATTCCCAACAATGCATGTTTAATCGTGGAGTTCTCCATTCAACCACAACCAATGTCCCAAAACGCGTTGATGGTGCTTGAGCTCAGACTTTCCTTGTGAACGCAACATCTCTCATGGTTACCATCCATGTGGGACAGTGGGATTTGCCTAGTATATTACAAATTTTCTAAGAAGCCTCCGTATGCATGTCATCTCTTCAAACTTGGGGTCTAGTCAGAAACTAATGTGTCGTTTGCTTTTTCCTTCTTTTTCTAGGAAACTAGAACAATATGCCTCCTTGATAGCGAGCTTGATCTAAATTGAGTATTTCTAAGCCTGGTGTGGCTTTAATATACCTCACAACACAAAGAGTTTACATTATATTGACACGCATTCACGAATTGACTAAAACTATTAAATGAGAAGTTACATAGGGTCGAGTAAGCGTCGTGTACTTCTATATGAAAGTTTCATAGCGAAAAGTGCGCATCTGACTGCCTACTGGTTTACTCTCCTTAATAAGTAAGATGTCCTAGATCTGTAATATGAATTTAAGATTGCAGGGGTGTAACGGTCATTTATATGATAGTGACCAATATAAGACACTCTTTGAAGTCTACTGACCAAATTGTAGCATTTGTAAAACTTCGTTGCTGTTATTGTTTTTCAAATTTTGTTGCTTGATGTTTAGAGTTTCTTCACGTGAAGCCTGGTAAGGGAGCGGCTTATGTAAGGACCACACTACGGAATTATGTCACAGGAAACTCCGTTGAGAAAACTTTTAGAGCAGGAAGCAAGGTATATATATATATATATATATATATATATATATATATATATATATAAAAGCTTGCGTCTTTGAAGTCAAAGGCTACACTTTACTTCCAAAATTGATGTGAATATTGTTTAAAATTCGTAATAAACAAAGTTTTTATATGCAATATTTGTTGTAAGATTGATCTACTTACAAGGTTGCAAAAGGCGCTAGGCGGGCGGTGAGGTCCAGCCTAGGGACTACTCGGGACTAAGCGAAAATTAGGCGGAATTAGGCGTTTTGGTATTTTATACGTATTTCATATATATACACACAAATTTAGTTGTTTTTCGAAAATATGTTAAGATACATACACATAATTATATACACATAATACTAAGAAATACTTAGGAATTAAAAAAAAAATAAATAAAAAATTAAAAAATAAAATAAAATAAAATAAAAAAACCACCGTCTAGGCCCGCCTAATGGCCAAAACGCCCAGATCATCGCCCAGGCCCTTATTCTGATTTCTTCTTCAGCCTAGCGCCTAGGCGGCCGCCTTCTGCAACACTGTCTACTTATGTAAAGGGGCTTTTTCTTTCTTCCTAAAACTTAAAAGAATCTGTCATTTTGAGGTCAAACTTGGTTAATTTACCTCAAAAGTCAAGATGTACCTTCTTACCTTAATTTGTTATTCACGGTCTTTTCAGATTGAACCGGCTGAGATCTCTAAGGAGACGAAACAGTTCACGTACAAGGACGGTCCACAGTTTGTTTTCATGGATTTGGTATCTTTTTGTCTTCTCATGTATGAAATATTTCTGTGAGAGAATATATTATTTGTTTTTGGTTTTTGAATGTTGGCGTATTTTATTGTAGACTTCATACGAGGAAGTTCGTCTTAATGAGTCAGATATGGGAGATAAGACGAAATGGCTAAAAGAAGGCATGGATTGCAATTTGCTATTTTGGAAGGGAAGGTTATCGATTTTGAGCTCCCGATACAGGTTAAGGTGAAAGTCGTTGAGGTTGACCCTGGCTTGAAAGGTGACACGGCTCAAGGTAAGATGATATACAAATGTTACTACTTCGTTATCTTATTACTCAAATATCTTGAACACCACTCGAGCCAACTATCGAGCCAACAATGTCGTTATCTTGAAAGTCTTGGCCAGACTGCCAACTACATTTTCGGGAAACGACAAACCGAACATCCCTGGTTGGGTGAGTCGATCGGAACAGAGCAGGCGGGTTTAGTTGGCTGGCTGTTTCGTGGATTGAATACTATTTTTTTTCTTTTGCAACTGTTTTTTTTTTTTTGGAGAGTAGTGTTTCAGCAGTAAATCCCGTGTTGCAAAGCGACCACTGCCCAGGATCGAATCTCATAAGAACCACAGGGTTTCTCCTTTCAAACCTAACAGTTATTTTTTCGGTGGAACGTGGGAATCGAACCTGAGACCAAACCCAGGCAGGAACCCTCCAAGGAGGTAAACCTTCCCACCTCAAACCAGCTGGGCTGGAGATCATTGGCTTCTTTTGCAACTGTTAGTTTGTGTTACAATATTCATAATGATAAAGGTGATTCACATATTCCAAATACGAAAACAAATAAATAAATAGATGGCATTAATCAGCCGGTTCTGTTTACATGGCGTGTTCCAACTTTCAAACCGTTTGCCTGACCGTTAAACCATGAACTGGACCTTATATATCTCAAACGGGCCAACTTGCTTTGGCTTAGTGTTTATGAACATCCCAATATTGAAACTGTTGCAACGGTCGAAATCTGGACAGTAACTTCAAATCATGGTTATTTGCAGGTGGATCAAAACCAGCGACTGTAGAAACTGGTGCTGTTGTGAGTGTCCCTTTGTTTGTAGAGAGAGGTCAAGAAATTATTGTTGATACGAGGACAGGGCAGTACGTGAGTCGCGTATGAGATCCAGGAACGTGTTCCTTCGACCTTAACAGTTTTTTTTCCCAGAAAATATATGATTAATCACGTCTGCGCGCTTTTTGTTATAGCATTAGATTCTAGAAGAGCATATAGTTAAATTGATGTTAAAGATTTCTGCTATGCATAATCATATCGGATGAATCGCTAATGTACTCTTCAAAGTACCCGGAATCAACTTATACTATGAGAAACTTCATAGCGTATTATTCGTCAGGCCTCACACCATAGCGCTTTGAGTTGCATGTCACAGGGTTTGGATTTGTGTTTTGAAACTGATTATCTTCTTGATATAATAGGAAATACGCGATACGCGATATCGTGCTCTAACTAGAATCGTAGTGCTCTGAAAATAATCTAGTGTATTGAATTGTTGCATTATGAAAAATAATCTCATGCTGCTATAGAATTCAGGTCATAGGTAGGGATGAGCACATAGAGCCAAATACCGATACCGTCCCGATCCCGTACCGAACCGATACCGAACCAAGGGTGTTCGGTATCGGTACCAACATTTAGAGGTTTTCGGTATTATCGGTATCGGTATGGTATCGGTATTTTAAGGTAAAATACCGATACCATACCGGTACCGTACCGATACTGAATCGATACCGTACTGTACCGTATGTGTTCGGTATCAGTATCGGTGTCGGTATTGGGTTTAGGGTGTTTTCGGTATCGGTATCGGTTGATACCGATACCGTCCCGAGCTCATCCCTAGTCATAGGGTATACTTGTCATTCACTGGCATCTCAACGTCACATTATCATCATTCGTTGTCTTTTATCGACATTTATAGCTATGAAAATACCAATTAATCACCATTCATTCATTTTTATTATAAATTTATAATAGAAATAATATATACTGATTTCAAAACAATTACCTAACGAACAAAAAATAAAATATAAAAACATATAACGTTATAATATGTAGAGTTAGTTACAATGTGGGGCTGGAGAAGTTGTTAAGGGATGTGATGGTGTTAGGTTTAAATTTAGGAGGGAAGCCACGGATGATGAAGAACTCGTTCACCACCACCTTCAATATTCACGGTACTGAAGGTTGGTTGATTTATGAATTTGGGAGATGTAATATTTTATGAATTTAATAATGAAGAGATACGTAACCGCACGTGCAATGGCTCACAGATACATATCAGCCTTAAGAATAATCACAGGAAGCTTATATGGGCCCCGTGAGCCATTATGATCTGCCAGCTGCAAGGAGACAATGAGAGGGGCATCTAGCCAATCAAAGAAGATAGTTCCATGCTCCATGATCTCCTGCCTGACAGCATGGACAACAAAGACGAGTGAAAGGGACATCCAATCAATGAGAGGAGGAGACATCCAATCAATGAGAGGAGGACAACACAATATTCCCCTGAAATTCCTAACGGTTGTTAGCCGTGGGGCTCCTTCCTCAAGGAGCCAATGAGCACGAGTCAACCATCACTATAATTACCCCTTCCTCCTAATGAGAAAGGGTCGTCATTCTTGTAGAAACACACACACACAAGCTACGCATGTTATTCGCGGAAACCTTATAGTTGAGTATTCGTCAATTTGTACTCGTTTGATCATTTTGTAATAGCCTAGGTCATTTATAATAAATATCTCTTCATTCCCCTACTTATCCGAGTATATTTAGATCAGTGTTTCTTTATTGGCTCCATCCATGGGACCTCTCCATCAATAGTCAAGAAAGTACAAACATTGAACGGGCGCTTAGTGGCGATCAACAGATATCTCATCATGCCACCAAATCTATCCCATTCACTAAAACACTAAAGAGCTGCCTAAAGAAGAACCAATTTCAATGGACCCCGAAAGCGGAGAGCGCATTCCCGAAAACGAAAACGTGTTTAATGGATTTGCCAACGCTAACCGCACCACTCCCAAAAGAACTTCTAAAAGAACGCCTAATGCTATACTTATGCGCGGCGGAGAAAGTGGTTAACGCGGTGCTGATGGAAGACCACAAGCTTGTGCAAACTCCAATATATTACATAAGTGTCCTCCCTGATGCGGAAATCAAGTACTCAACAATGGAAAAGTTGCTTTTAGCTTTGGTACATGCCTCCTGAAGCTATGCAGATATTTTCAGGGTCACCCCATCAATGTGCTCACAAATTACAAGCTTAACAATGTGCTGAGCAAATCTGAACGGTTTGGCGACTGGCAAAATGGGCAATTGAATTGGACGAACACACAATCAATTAGAAGACGTGCCCAGTCATTAAAGGCCAAATTCCAGCAAACTTCATTGTGAAGGTTGCAGAGGAAAACATTGAGGAATTTAAAGTAGAACAAGAATGCAAGTTGTGGATGATGAAAAAGGCGGTGTCGTCTTTATACACCGATGCAGCCTCAAATGATGAAGAGCGAACATGTGTCTACAATTGCTGAGTCCTGAGGGAATATGAGATAGTGGGAGAGAGGGAGAGAGAGAGAAAGGTAGGGGAGAGAGAGGGGGAGAAAGAGAGAGAAAGGGGGAAGAGAGGGGGGAGAGAGGGTGTGGGATAGAGAGGGAGAGAGAGGGGGAGAGAGTGAGGGAGAGAGAGAGAGAAAGAAAGGAGAGAGTGAGGGAGAGAGAAAGATGGAGAGAAAGAGAGAGCGCACGCACATGGAGAAGTCACTAAGTGAGGAAGAAAATTTTCAGGACCGAGGGACTGAGGCAGTGTTTCTGTCTCACCCCATACTGTCCAGTCTACACTGATATACGTTATCCAAGCGCGGAGCATTGTTAGGGCCAAGCCGGGTCCTAACCCTTCCATTTTATTTATTCGCATTGTAAATTTTTACTGACAACTTTCAAAAATTTTATATATGTTTAGTCCGGACCCGCCATACTTTACTAACAAGTTCAAGATCCATCAATGATGTTATCCCCCAATTACATTTATTGTAGCCTATCTCATAACATGAAACCAAATTATAATAGTTGGGTACTTTAAAAGTTACTTGTAATTTGTATCGTTAAATAGGGGTCTTAAACGGGTCATAACTCGTCGCAACCTGCAAAATTTGCACGAACCCGAAGACGGCCCGAACTCAAAATTTTTGTCACGTATGAACTCGAAGGCGACCCAAAATTTCACAGGTTGACCCGAACACGACCTGTTTAATCGACCTGATATTTTTTATTATTTCCATATAATATTATTTTAATTAAAAGTTTACAACAAAAACACAAATGTGTGTGTATATATATATATATTTTGTAAAATCTTAGGTCAGTTTCTTCTTAAGTTATAATTATCGCATAAAATACATGAAAAAATAGAATACATAAAAATATATAATATAAATACACTAAACATTGGGTTTACCCGAAGTCGACCCATTTAGCTAACTGAGTTGGCGGGTTTAATCTGAAACTGAATGAAACCCATTTAGACTGAACCCAAAATCGCGAATTCATGTTATGTTCGTGTCGGAAATTTACACCCCCATCCAGTAATGAGAAAATGACTTGTAACTGTGAAGCTATAAGTATCATACCCTGAAGATTACAAAATAATAAAAAAGTAAAAGTGACCAAGTTGCAAGGGAAAAACTTTTGTTTAACAACATCCAAAGGTCAAATAGCGAATACCGTCTTTAGATATGCTACTGAGACGAGCCGAACCAGACTATTTGATTTCCATGCCATGATACACAAGATACATTAAAAAATTAAACCACACCAAAGTTAATGTCACAACAATTACACCATAAGTATCATGACACAGCTATTAAACAATGAAGATATATTTGTCTATGGTTTACCATCAAGATCATATAATTTTGAAAATGGATTTTCAGATTAAGTCAATCTCGTAATAATCCCATGGTTGCAGAACTCGCTAGGCGCTATCAACTCGGCCGACTGGGGAGTTGCGAGTACTCGGCCTAGTCGGACGAGCACTCGGGGGTCGAATCGGCCTATGCGGGGAGTACTCGGAATATTCGGCTAACTCGGCTATACTCGGTGGTGACCCACCCTGTAGCGAGTATTCGGCGAGTAATCGGTCAACTCGGACGACTTTTGCAACTATGAATAATCCCATATTTTAAAAGGTCAAGATTAAATTATGAGATTTATAATGGCTAAGCACATGCTGGTGTTGTGGGTTTTATTAAAGTTTATACATTGATTACATGACATTTTAGTAGCAACAAAGCAACAGATTGACAAGCATTGAGGATGAAATGAAAAAAGCAATATATTACATGTATGTACTATCAATCAATACCATTAAACATAAGTCATTTATAAGCATACCATAAAACAAACAAAAAAAAAAGATTACAAATCTTGTATACATTTGACCAGATTATAGTTACTTTTGATCACCTGGGACGTTTGAATCGACTATGGCGGTTAACTTTTCCTGCAGTTCGGGCTTGTTGGCACCCACAACTTTATCGATTTGTTGCCCATCTTTAAGGAAGAAGAATGTTGGAGTAGCTTTTACATCCCATTGTGTGCTTAACTCCTGCATCGAAAATTAGATCTAACTTTGGCTACAGTCAACATAAATCTAACACAAATGGTGCAACTTAGTTACCGTAATTCATCAACGTCTATGGTCAGAAACATAAGAGAGGGATGCTTCTCGGAAAGCTCAATATATAATGTTGAAATCGATTTGCATGGACCACACCAAGATGCACTAAAGTTAGCGATCACCTGTTAACCGTACAAAATAATATAATTCAATATATCAAAATGTAGAATGTTGTGACATATATGTTAGGGATCCCATGTATAGTAGGTAATGTAACCTACACATGTGTAGATTACCGGTACAATGATAATATGAACAAATTATTTTGATGGTCTTATATGTACATCAACTATGCAAGTAGCTAGTACAAAATCTAAAAAATATATACAAGTAACTAATTAAAATTAAATTGTTCAAATTTATTCTGCCTGTTCTTGCAAACATTATGTCTTCTAATTAACATGATCCCCCCCCCCCCCCCCCCCCCCCTCCCTCCCCTCCTCCTCTCACAATAGTTGATAATCACATAAACACTTGCATCAATTCCAAAAACTATGACTGACACATAAGGCAGTTATGTAACCGCATAGCTGCATGCTTCACTTGATAAGCACTACATAAAAGTTTTTACGTGGTTCCCTCAGTTCTCTACTTAATACTGATTTAGACTGAATCTACACAATTCTATATGTGACATAAACAATGCAAAAGTATGTTAATATGGTTTGATGACTTACTATTTTGCTTTGAGTCTTTGCTTCCGAGAGCTTTTGGTTCCAAGCATCCTTGGTAGTGATAACGGTGACTTTACCTCCCGTAAAATGAGGATGACAGGCAGGTTCTTCATCATCCTTAGTCTACAAGCATCAAATCCAAAAATTAAGGCTCTGCATTATTGTTAATGTTGGTACACATCTTCACTTTCTCACACGATATTCTTTATGTAAGCATTTAAAAACAGATTAAAGTCTTTTGACATGTTTAACATGTTTTACCAGTTTCATTTTTAGATATTTGGTTATGTTATATATTTTACCAGTTTGACCGATTGTATATAAATGGATAAAATGCCAGCCTCTAAATTATTCTGGATACTCAAAATTGCCCATACACACAAGTCTCTTATGCACAATGTGAGGTTCTTGACAAAATGTTTTGACAGCAAAGCTATATAATTCAAGCATAAGTTGCAAGTGCAGTTGTGACTTGAAATGGATAGTTTGTCAACTAACATACACTTATGAGTTAACATAACATATTGACATGATGATACAATGCACGTCTAAACTGTATCCGCACCACATCGTGGTTGAAAAGTAACTTACAATTATTCAAATGTTTTAAGTTGGACATACCAAAAAGATTTCAAAAACATGGAAATGAAAAGGATCTGCAAACAGTTTATGTAAATTTCGGATAGGTTTTGACTCAAATAGATGAAAAATTGGATAATCACCAAAATAGACAGTTGACCAACCAAATTTACCAAAATAAACACCTGATGCGTCTAAACATTAGAGACAAGCCACTCCTTTGCGTCTACCAATCAGATAACTACATGTGTAAAGTCTTCAGACACTTTAATTTTTAAGGTCCCTGCGTCTAAATTTTAGACGCGAGGCTGTTATTTAGACGCAAAGGGGCTAACCTTTTCTTTAGACGCATCCTTCCACAGCCTCGCGTCTAAAGTTTAGACGCAGGGATCTTAAAAATTAAAGCGTCTGAGGACTTTACACGTGTAATCATTTGATTGGTAGATGCAAAGGAGTGGCCGGTCCCTAATGTTTAGATGCATCAGGTGTTTATTTTGGTAAATTTGGTTGGTCAACTGTAGATTTTGGTGATTATCTCATGAATTATTAGCTATAAAGGAAATACTTATGGTTCATATGGATAGATGATTGCCCAAAGTGCATTTTTTATTGCATGGATACTCCAAAATATTAAACATGACTCTTTAATCAAATTTTGGCACATTGACTATATGTACAAATTAAAGGCATTGGTATCATAGATTCATATCTCATCAGACCAAAAGAAGGTTGCGGGTCAACCCAACCTGACTCGTGAGACAAATAACTTCATGTTTTGACCTGAACCTATTTTGAATCATTACCTAATCCACCTATATAGAGCAATTAAGAATCGTTCGGAAATCATATATTGGCTGATTTTATTTTCTGCAATTCTGTCGCAAAAATGCATGCATGTCTCAACAACTAATCAATGAATACCCTCCTACCATCCAATTTTTGTTTTCTCATTTAACATAGCAGTCTTTGTAGATACAAATGCTTAATTCTTTTACAAGGAAAACTCACCGAAGAGAAGCAAAGTCCCATTTAGAGGTTTCAAAAAGTAACTGCAGTGGGTTTACCCTGAAAACCGAAACAAATCCATTAGCACAAACATACTGTAACACACTATGAGAGCACCTCCAACGGGAGGTCCAAAATGTGGTCCGAAATTCCAAACCACAAAAGCGGACGTAGTGTAGCGTTGGAGGAGGTGGTCCAAAATGGTTTGGTCCGGTATACCGGGCTAGTCCGATTTGGAATGGGTGGGGGCAACACATACATATATTATTTTATTATTTCTTTTTTGTGTGTAAAAGTGGAGTGTAGGTGGAGGTTTGAAATAGTGGCTAGAAATGAATTTAAGTAGTAATGTTTTTCATTTTAGTAGTAACGTTTCTCAAATTTCGTAAAAAAAAATCAAATTTTCCACAAATTTACACTACGCGCGCGAGGTTAAGCAGTAACGGACGCGGCACCTAGTTATACGCTAGGTTCGCCCCTGGTTTGAAATGTTTCGGTATTTAAGGAAAAAGTGAATTTGGAATCATTGTGCATTGAAATGATGTGACAAGCTGATATGGTAATTAAGTCTAGAATTTTGGACCAGTGTTGTATTAAAAATTAAAATTTTGAACAGCAACAAAACATTAGATGCAAATAAATCTCTAAACTCAGCACTCTATATCAAAAGCTAATCATAATAACAATAATACAAAACCATAATCCATTACCTCATAACCCTAACTCAATGCAAATGGAGCAATCAGGGAAGATTATTAATATCATATTGCATTTATAGGGTTACAAAATATCAAAAAACTAGTGCTAAATTAAATCTTACAGTAAACAAAGCATCATAAAATTAAACATACACAAACTCAGCGTTTTAAACTAGCCAAAATCCATGCACAAACCAATTAACTTGATAATTAGCTCAAACGATTCATATTATATATAAAAATAAAAATAAAGAAACACGATGAAATTTAATGCAAACAATTGTGAATGGATGCATGCATGCATGATTGAATACCTATTTCAGGCAACGATTGAAATGTGTTGCTCCTGCAAAATCACAAATCGTAACCTAATTAGGGTATATCGTACAGAAACTAATTTTGAAATTTTTGGTCACCTTTTTCTTGTTACGGGTATTCATATTGAGTTGGTTTTAGAAGGTGCCACGTGGATATTTTTTAAGAGGGAATACAAACGATTAAATGTAGGTTTGGAGGGGGGTTGGACAAATAAACTTTATATATATTGGTTAGAGGCTTGGTTGAAAAATCTCGTCAAGCCTTTGATTAATTGTTAGTCAGAGGTTCACCTAGTAAACACCGATTAATCGTTAGTAGGTGGGTTTCTAGTGATTCCAGCTAACATTCCGGCCAAAACTGTAAATTTCGATCAGATTTTGACCAATACCTGTAAGTTATGATGATTTAATCATATATACTTAAAGATATAAGTCGAGTAAGAGGTTAATACATGTCTACTTAAAAAAACTACATATAAAATGTGTGTTATGTATATAACTAAAATCTCGATCCTATAAATACTGATTAATCCTTACTAATCCCGATTAATCGCTGGTCGGTACCTCACCGACCAACTAGCGTCTAGCGATTGTTACAACACTGGTAGGAGGTGGACAAATTGGCTAACAGAATTCATGTTTGCACCAATTAGGGATAGATTGTAAGTGTCTTTTTTCTTATAGTTTGTAAAATATTATCGAATGTTTACTAATTTTTAAAACCTTGACATTCAGGAAAATGTGTTTTTGTTCAGAAGATGGAACAGAGACCCCGAAGGTGATTTTTGAAAGTTTCCATCCTGGAATTTGGCTTCACACATATGCACTGGATCCATGGACTGATATTCTGAATTATGGGGTCTACAAAGAGATTGTTTTTTAGTTCTACCATGATGGTATGAATAAATGCACGCACATAAAAATTTAGACGAACATAGAAAACTGTTATGTTGTTAACTGGTACAAAAAAATCTTAAACGCACGTACACTATATCTTAAACGCACGTTTTAATATTTTCTTTATTTCTTGACAATGTAGCCTGATAACTACTATGAACAAGGGGTTAGTTGGGCAGTTAGACATGAGGTTTTTAAAGGAAATCTTCAAAATACCCTATGAAAGTTTAAAGCAGAATTGTTAGCTGAATTCAACATGATTCTCGTGCCAATGTTGATAGATAAACATTTCTATGTCTTGAGTTTTGATTTGAAGAATGGAATTACAAAGTTGCTTGACAACTCTAAAGAGGTACAAGACTTTAAAGAGCGATATAAAGGGGTGCACGAAATACTGGTATGTAAATGATCTAATATCAAATTTAACACAAAAAAACATGAAAAAAATTATTATCTAATAACAAACTGTTTTTTCTAAAAATATTTGTAGAGGCACACATTGTACCATAGCTTGATGACACTCTGTCCTAGAAGCATAGGGATTGAAAAACTTGAAGTAAATCCTATTATCAGACGAGAAATGCCATGGAGGACTCTAGACAACCAAGAAGATTGTGGCACATTCGCTATGAGACACCTAGAAACCTTTAAAGGGCAAAAATTTTGGAACGTTGGTTTTGCAGGTGAAAAAGAATTTCAAAAGAAGTAATTGCGTTTCAAGTACGTAGCGAAGATTGTACTCTCCCCTCACAACATGGTGAGAGATGAAATTGTTGAAGAGGCTAACAAGTTCATAAAACCACTCAAGGCAAAGACAAAGATGATTGAGAATACCATGCCAAAATTACTAAAAATGTTAGATAAAATATGAAGAAGGTTATGGAGTTTTATTGTTAGTTAATGATTTGAACAAAATGTTTAGTTGTTGACTTGAATTTTAATCTTAGTACTTTAAACGCTTGTGTATGTGAAGGAATGTTCATTTGAAATGCACGTTACAAAATAGAATTGATTATTTAGACATCACTTAAACGCACTTGCACATATGCATACTTATTTCTTACGCACGTTACAATAACAAAGAAATCAAAAAGAAAAAAAAAACACAACAACACATACAAACCATAAAAACACCTACATGGCAGTTCCCTAGGGAGTTCACATAGATTTTAGGAACTAAATTTTAAATTCAATAGAACACCTCCAAAGGGCTATGGATTTTGTAAGTTGTTTGACAAAATTAACATCGCCATTTTTGGCATCAATCATGAACATAACTGCAAGTTCATGAAGACTTGAGTCAGGTATACATATAAGAAGCATGGAAATCTCATCTCTCTTACTCATGCCATCATTTATCCTGTTTAGATTATCGGTCAGACGACCCTCACAAGCATAATCTTTTGCAATTTGTTGCTCAATCCTTTTTATCATTTGAGATTTCGTTGATGAAGATGAACCCATTACTGGAAAACAAAAAAGATAAGTTGTGATTCAATTGTGTAGTGTAAAAATGATTCTATAGAGATAAGTATATAAAGAAAACAATAATAACAAGGTGACAAAATATCATTCACAAGAATTATTGTTATTGTTGGTTTCCAATAATTAATATAAAAACGCACATGACTAACATTTTAAACGCACATATATGGTTTTAATAAACGCACATGTAAACTTTTTTAAACGCACTTCTCTTTTAGTCTTGTTCTAGAGCTTGATGAAGACGTGCTTTGGCAAACGAAAGAGTTCCACAACAATGCCCGGATTTAACTCTTTCTATCTTTCAGGCTAAGCGGAAAAGTCATTATTCTTTTACAAAGAAGACAGATATCCAAATATTATTTTACAAGGACGCACGTTGTACACAAATTGCTTAATTACAAACGCCCTTTATGTATCTTCTTCTTCATCATATTACTGCTAATGAAAACTCCTTCTTCTTCTTCTACTTCTTCTTTCTCTCTATACAATACCTCCATGATCATTGATTTTGTTTAACAATACACAATCAAAATGTAAAACTAAGTCAAATATAAGATCATACCTCATAATCAATCGTCAACAAAACGATTGTTAATTCAGTGAAAAAATAGAGCATCATATAAATCAAAGACAGGTATTGTTGATTGAATCGATTGTAATTCGTAGTTAATCGATTAAGATTGAATCATGAATTGAATTTGAATTATTATCGAATCTAATTAATCGATTTTGAATTGAGATTAATCAACTGGGATTAAGTTTATTAACCCTAACTATGGTTTAGAGATGTAATCATATTGTGGTTTCCTACACTTTCTATGTTAAGGAACTTTCTATGGTGTACTTTCTCATTTAATAATTTCTTTTAACACCATAAATATTTGGTTACACTACACAGCCAGCTATAACACATGCATGTACATATGTCAATATTATAGAACTAACTCACTAAGAATTCATGTTTTCGGAACCGAACCGGGCGTCAAACCGGCCCAAAAAACGCATCAAAACCCAAAAATAAATTACAAAAATAATAAAAATACCCGGTTCAACCGTCTCCATCTCCGGTCTGGTCTGGGTTTAATAAACTTATGGTAGAGTACGTAGATCAAAAATCAAGATACATATGGTAGAGATATGGGATTTTAATGTTCTTAACAATAACAATTCATGATAGAGGGATCTTTAGCTTTTTTATATATGAGAGAGTTCATAGAAACCAAATGAACCATAATTTTGAGTATCTGATTACAAACTGAAGTTTATTATTGTGAGATCTCAGGATCGTTTGAGGGAATGATTGAGAGAAACTAAGTGTTTTATAAACAAAGAAAGTTTCATACAATTTACAAATGATGGGGTACAAGCCTATTTATACTTGGTGAATGGGTGTGTCTCTAATAGACATGACCCTTCAAACTATAATAACTATTAATAACTAACTTGTGACACAATGGTTCACTTATTTATATTATAGACTTAGGATATATAATATATACTTAGGATATAAATCAAATATTATGCTAACATTCTCCCCCTTAATTTTGATTTATCTTCAATACTTTGTAGTAGGGTCTTGATCATCTTCATTGCGTCTTGCTTATAGCATTACTGGTCCAACTTCTTCACATTGAATTAGATGAGCTTCCTCTTTTTCTTTTAGTTTTGGACATTCGTGTTTGAGGTGTCCAAAATCATTGCAATTGTAGCATCTTATATAGCTCTTGTTTTGTTGGTACCTCCTGTTGTCTTTGTTTCTCCAAGTCTTCCAATTTTTAGCTTTATCACGTCCTTGACTTGAATTTTCATGACCACAATGTTCACATTTATCTTCCTTGAATTTTCCTTTAGCATCTTCTTTGGTGAATAAGAGTTCACTGTGTGATTCACCTTCTTCTGGTTTCTTGATGCGTTCTTCGTATGCCTTTAATCTTCCGATAGCTTCTTGAAATGGCATAGTTTTAAGATCGGCAAACTGTTCGATTGCAGCAACAATTTGGATGTACTTTTCTGGTACGGAACTTAGTAGCTTCCTTACTAATCTTTTGTTATCAATTGTAGATCCAAGGTTGTTGGCTTGTGAGACAAGTTTACTAATTTTTCTGGTAAAATCATCTAGTGATTCTGTGCCTTTCATCTTTAGAGCTTCAAAGTCTGATTCGAGTGTTTGCATTCTTGCTTCTTTGACTCTGTCTGCTCTCACATATCTTGCTTTCAAATCTTCCCAAATATCTTTAGCGTTTGTATGATGAGCGATTTGAAATACTAGTTCTTCTGGCATGGCTTGATAAAGATAAGCAATAGCTTTGGCATTTTTCTTTGCATCGACTTCACCTGTTGGTTCTATTGCTTCCCAAATTCCATGTACGTTGAAGATTGCTCTAACTTTTACTGCCCAAATAGTGTAATTTGTCGGACTTAGAGTTGGGCATTGGAAGGTCATTGACGTTCCTTCTTCTCTTATGACTTCCTTAGTCATTGTTCGCGTCTTCTTTTTCTTCTTTCCAATATTGGTAGATACACTGACGTAACTTTAACATCTTTGGTTTCGGATTGATTTGATATCAACTTTGCTTGTCTCAGATCAAATCAATATCAACCTTGCTTTGGATTAATTTGATATCAGCCTGAATGACTTCGGATCAAATTATCTTCTTCTGGTTTTTCGGTCGCGTAGCGAATCAAAACCTTAATTCCGAGAATAGTAACGGGGTCTTTCGGTCGTTTAAAACGAATCAAAACCTACTATTCCTTTTTATCACAACAATAACAGGGTCTTCGGTTGTAAGACGAATCAAAACCTACTAACTGGGTCTTTCGGTCGTCTAACAAATCAAACCAATTGTTGCGTGCCGAGAACAGTAACGGGGCTTTCGGTTGCAGGACAAATCAAAACCAATGACGGGGTTTTTTCGGTTGTCAAGCAAATCAAACCAACTGTTCTAGGAACCGGTCCTTCGGTTGCAGGGCAAATTAGAACCGTTCCTCCCTTTTTGTTTTGTGTTTTTTTTTAATTTTCTAAAACATATAATTTCTTCCTTTTGATCAGTGAACAAAAACCCAAACACTAATATAATATTTTCAATATAAACCCTCAAAATCTTATAATATTTCGTGTATTGACTTTTAAAAGTCAAACTCTTGTTCACAATACTACTGCCCAAAATCGATCAAGAAAAAATCTGTTTGATCGAACAATTGATGGAACGAAAACAAACTTTGTTGTTCCACAACACTGATTTGAATCCTTTTCAAATCAAATGATCGAATACGAAAGGTTTCAAAAGATTTCTAAAATTTTTGTTTTTTTTTCTTGAACCCAAAAAAAAACTTAATCTTTGATATTTCTTCTATAAAAACGAATTGTTTTGTACCAGCGATTGTTCTTTTTAATCGTTTGAATCTTTAGAGACTTGTTTTGGTTTTTATAAAAATTTGGCGGGAAAAAATTTCTTGACGAACAAGAACAGAGTAACACAAAAAGTTTTGATTTTCTGTTTAATTAACGATTTTTGTATTTGATTGTGATAGTATAGGAGGGCAGGGTTAGATATAACCGTTACTAATCACGTTTGAGCGATTCTGTGCAAAATCCGGTGACTCGCCGGAATCTTTCGGATTGGCCGGAACTTTTCTTTTTCGGTATGTTTCTTCGTTGAATGGTTATATTTATGTGTATTGATCTTCTAATTAATCCTGTTTGGCCTTCGAATGATTGTTCCAACGATTTTCAGTAAATAAATCTTGTCTCTGTTTCGGAACAGAAAACAGGGGATTGATTTCCTTCGTTTGTTCTTCGTCTTCTTCGTGATGTATGGAACAATCCGATTAACCTTTGCTCTGATGCCAAATGTGAGATCTCAGGATCGTTTGAGGGAATGATTGAAAGAAACTAAGTGTTTTATAAACAAAGAAAGTTTCATACAATTTACAAATGATGGGTACAAGCCTATTTATACTTGGTGAAATGGGTGTGTCTCTAATAGACATGACCCTTCAAACTAGAATAACTATTAATAACTAACTTGTGACACAATGGTTCACTTATTTATATTCTAGACTTAGATATATAATATATACTTAGGATATAAATCAAATATTATGCTAACAATTGTTATTATCTGAACTCGCCAATGATGCCGATTCAGTGAAGAGAGCATGAATAGAGGATACGTGAATAGATACTTAAATGTGAATAGATACTTAATGTACACCAAGTGATATTGTTCCAAACTTCTTTGTCAGTTAAACATCAGAGCAACATGTGGTTCATCGATTCGATCATCATCGACTGATCATGACTGGCACTGCAAGGAAGATTGAATGGGACAACTAAACTAAATACACTCTCGATAAGTCTCCCTTCTACTGCCAGTCTTCAGCTGCTGTGTGGTGGAGATGACTGACTCTACAATGGATTTGAGATCGTCTAAATCAATTTTTTCGGGTTATCACCTTTTTTTAACGGGAACACACACACCCCTTAAGTTACACTCCTAAAATCTACCTAGTGTCTAATTTGTAGGACTCGAACCTATACCACTTTGGTGGGTAAACAATTGATGCTACTAGGCCAAAAGGTCATGGCTAGTTGGTTATCACCAACCTTTTTTTTGTGTGCTCAGGCGATGCTTAAAAAGAATATCAGATAGAAACGATGTTTAATGTGTCATAAACTATACACATTTTTAGTGCATATGTTCCCCGTATTCGCTATATTTGGATGCATTTTCACCTAATATGATGCTTAATAGCTTCCTTTATGAAGTTGTAGTGTCATTTGCTGTCTTGGTGATAAGCAAATAAAAAAAATAAAAGAGAAAATTGCTCGAATAGTCCCTGTGGTTTGCTCATATTTCACCTTTAGTCCTCAACTTTTAAAAATTACATTTGTAGTCCTCAATTTTTTGGTGTTTCTTAACTCGGATAGTCCCTGTAGTTAACGGAGGTTAGATTACCAGGTAAGTGGGTGTAAATTACTAAGCTACCCTTACTTTAATAAAAATAAAAAAAATCATTTAATTAATAAAATATAAAGAGACTTCACTTAACCCCTTAGCCAATCATGTTTCTCCATCCAATCTTAGTGGGACCTGCCAACTTCATCTTCCCCAACCCATCATCTCCACAAACCACCACCACCCATCTCCACTTTCACCACCATCACCACTACCACCACCACCGACAGAAAACTGAATATTAATAAATCGATTCCACCTCCACCACCCTCTTTCTTTCTTCCGAGTTTCTTTGTAATAATTGCAGATATTAACAGGGCAACCAAAATAACCCTAATTAAACTTCAACAATAACAACAGCAGCTACCCTTTTTATCTTAAAGCTGCTCTCAAGATGCATCCGCTGGACGAACACTTGCTTTGCTGTTTCCACTTTGCTCAGCCATGTCTGCCCCCAGAATTAAAACAGATCATCTTCAAGAAAACAGCTGACGAAAGAAAATGGTGGAGGAAGATGGAACAAAATCCACCCTTTTGTGGAAAATCAAAGAGCGCTGCAAAAAGACGGGCCAAAAGAGACAAGTGTATGAAGTGTGGCCATTGGTCTCATGAGAGCAAGTGCAGCAATAATTCAACTTACTCGCAGTTTGAGTATACGATGCTGATCCATGAGGGCGCTATTCGATACTGGGCCGAGCGTAAAGTCAGAAAAGGAAGTAATATTGACTACACAGTGTGGGACGAAATAGCCATGATGAAAGATCTCGGGATAAATACCCGACTCCTCTCAGAGATCGTTGCAGAAAATGTTGCACAACGTCGCAACCGCCTTTTTCCACACTTTGCTGCTTCATCATCTTCTCAGCCATGACGCTCTTTGTGATTCGGTGACTCATCCCCCTAGTTAAAAAAAAGAGTTTGATTTATCTTTTACACCCCTACATTACAACCCGAATAAAAGTCCTCTTGATTTATCTTAGTTATTCGGTTTGGAGACGATGACTTGATTTGCTTACAAGCCTATGACTTGATTCGACTTTGGTACGGACATGAGTGTTCACCCCTAAAACTCACCCAAATGAAAAACCCGAGTGATGAGTGAACATTCTGAGTAGGTATAGGTTTGAGCATAATCGTACAGGTTAAGTAGGCGTGTCATGCAATTTTATTTTTCTCGTAACATAAAATAAATAAATAAATGAATGGGGGTTTGTTACCTACAGTCCGCCTTAGTGTATTTGTGTCTGATTTCTTGAGGACAAGTAATAGTCGAAGTGTGGGGTATTGTGATAACTCACAAAATTAACATATAAAACAGACATAAACAATCTCATAATGATTGCCAATAACTTGACTTTGATTTCACTCTGACTTGCCCAAATCTATGAATTGCGTCTTAGCCGGAAGATATGTGGCCATGAAAGGCGAAGGAAGGCTGGAATGCCAACAGGCGTCTATTATTGAATTCACCCGACCTGACAGTACCCGTTTGGGGAACGTCCAGTGCCAAAGTCACTGAATGGGTAAGTCGCCAATCCCTAAAACGGACTATGTAATGCTATGTAATGTACTTTATCTGCTGGGTTACAGGCGGTCATTTTACTATTTTACTAGAGGTTTCTAATCTACCATTGTGTGATTCCTGTTGAAGCATATACTCGAGGGGTGGGTGCAGGGCGGACGATTTTCAATTTTAAAGCAGACTCCCCATTCATTAGATAGAGAAGATGACCCAGATTTCGTGATCCGCTGTCGAACTGATTCCAAGAGAGCTCGGATCGAATCGGATAGCTGTATTTTTCAGGAAATTGGAGCTCCAAGACGGAAATAGAGGATTTCCGGGTGAAAACAAGCAAAAACGGGAGATTCCTGAAGATACGAGACTTGCAGCCTGTTCCCTGTATGTTTGAAGACAATCCCGGGACTTAAACAATGCTAAAATCAGTCTGAGAGTGACCAAGCACACCCACACTCATTTGCGCGAAGGCCCTGCACGCAAGAAGACAACGCAACAAACTTGGAGAGCAAGAAAACATACTCATCAGGGCATGCACGCCCGTGCCAGTTAGTGGGGCATGCCCGTGTTGAAGACAACAAGGACAGACAACATCTACCATGCAACAACCGAACGTACGTAAGATAGCAAGCACGCCCTTGAAACTATATGGCATGCCCGTGCTGCCCCTGGAGCTCCATAAATAGGAAGCTAACCTCACCATTTGATCATCACTTCTTGTGCTCTCTTGGGCCGACTACCAAGCTTCTTCCAGAGATCTTGGGGTCTTGTGGGAGCCTTATGGCCCTCCTAACATCCCACCAAGGTTAGGCCTCGTCCTACCTTGATTAGCTTGACAAGAAGAGGATCATAGAGTAGTTATGAAATAAAACATCGAGGTCGTGAGGATCATGATAGTTACATATCACTGAAGATGAGAGCTTGTCTATGAGCAGCCATGTTCATGTGTTGATCCATTCGATATGGTTGTATCTTTCTATTATCCCCGAACCCACTTTGATTTGAAGACTTTTATTTATTATTAGTAGTAGTTTATTTTTAGTTATTTGTTGTGTTATCTTCTTCTAATCCTTGTTTGTTTATCTTTGTGGCAGGTTTGAATGATGATTAATTTAATAAACTTAAAATCAACTCTAACTTAATTAAACAACTAGACGTATAATCAGCTTCTGGTAGCCCCGAGCTAGATCCAAGGCAAGGAAACCGGTAGTGAGACAGATCCTTCGGGCTTCTGATATCCAAACTGGATTCTAAGCAATGGCTTCTGAAGTGGACCAGATCTGAGTGACACATTTCTCTGGTACATACCAGATAACTGAATGATCTTCTTGGTAAAAGGAGGATTCCCTACGGGCGCACCAGTGATCTTCGGATTGCACGCCTTTAGGATTATGTTCCTCCCTCTATCAAGGGTTTCATTTAGTAATTGAGTGACTTTCTTGCAAAGGGAGGATTCCTACGGCGCACCAGTGGTCTTCGGATTGCACGCCTTTAGGATTATGTTCCACCTTTGTTAAGGATTTCATTCATCTCGAGAGGTTAAGGGTTGGGATATTAAGTTGTCATTCATTTAACCAACTTTATATTTAATTGATCACTAAATAATAAAGTGTCACTTAAAAGATTAACAAATTAAGGATTCTATTTCTAGTTCTCGTTAGTAACAACGCCGTTAGCCAATGGGGATACGGTCTTCATGATCGTTAACCTTCTTAGGGAATACGCTGTTGGTCAACCTCGGGATTAACCCTAAGGAGATATCCTTCGGTACGAAACGTGAGAGCTAAGGTGAGGTGCACGGTGTTCCAGATCGGAAGTTAAGCCTCCAATTCAAGAAGAAGATAAGTTCTAGGAGCAGAGACATGACCGCGGTTTGAGGAGCCCGCTACATGCGAGGACCTGGCAGAGTACGCTCGTGTGGGCCCCACACTTGAGGGTTGTGCATTCTACTTAGTAATGGCCCTGCTTCTCTATAAAGGAGTCAACACTTCAAGATCACTCTCGTCTTCCTCACATTTAATTAACTTAAATTATTAATTTTAATAATAAACTTAATTTCTTATACGAAGGGTCCCGAATGTGCATATTAGTCTACTTTACTATTTTATCTTTTATTTACAAAACCAAAACCTTTTCAAAACTATTTTCTTTTAAGAACCCCTCCATTTTATTTTCTTTTTAAAACCCGATCGATTGATTGATGAAAGGTTGAGTAGGGGAAAGTGTGTTATCTTGGAATACGATACTCGGTATTTACCCTAGCAAGCTATGCTATACACGTCAGTTCTCTGTCTATGTGTTGGTTTTAGTTTCTAAAGTAATTATCGTTTACTTTATAAATTTAAAACTTTGTTAATAAGGTATTAGTAAAAATCAGTCGTTTCCCCCCAAACCAATGTTTTGGGATTGACACATCAAAGTTTTTAACACCGGGAAAATTGACATCTTTTTAACACTAAAACCAAACGCATTAACGCCGCACCCATTAGGAATCGTAAACCTTTTTATCTTAAATTAATTGAAAATGAATAACTTTGAATTAATGGGTTGATTGCTTTATTGTATAGACAATTAAAGCTGATCTCTTTCATTCACCATGGATTTTACAGTATATAGGCAATATATCACATATTTCAACTTTTTTCTTACACAAATTTAAAACAAAATTCTATATTTAAATTGCTTCCTGTATCTGAATATAAAGAGGGCAGTTGTGGTGAGACAGCCATATCTTGGTTGACTGGTGGTGATGGTGGTGCATTGAGGTCTGGTTCAGTCCAAGATGGTTCAGATGTTGACTGCAGATGCTCCAGTGGTGGTGCCGCCTTACTCTGGTTCAGTCCAAGATGGTTCAGACGTTGACTGCAGATGCTCTGGATAGGATGTCGGTAATGGTGATGATGGTGATAAAAGTGGAGATAGTGGTGGTGGTGGTGGTTTGTGGAGGTGATAGGTCGGGAAGATGAAGTGGGTGGGTCCCACTAAGAATGGGTGGAGAAACATGATTGGATAAGAGGTTAAGTGAGGTCTCTCTATATTTTATTAATTAATTGATTTTTTATTTTTATTAAAGGGTAGTTTAGTAAGTTTACACCCACTTAACTGGATAATCTAACCTCCGTTAACGTTAACTTCAGGGACTATCCGAGATGACAACGCGCACATGCATGCTGACAAGAAGCACTGATGTGCGCACATGCTCGCCTGGGTCAACCAAGTCTGAAGTTCCTCATCTAATACAATTGCACAACACTCTCACGTCCGGAACTTTCCGTCCCTGGTCTCCTCTGCTCCGTTCTACTCTCTTCTACCAGACTACCACCAAGCTGGCAGCAAACAAAGTTTTCTATTTACATTGAGAAACACATTTTGTAGTCCACCATTAAAAATTAAGTTATTGGGCTTAATTTTTACTAAAACTTTGTTTGCTATGTAAAACGTTTAGTAAAAACCAATGGTGTTCGCTCTAAAGTTTCCTATATCACACGTTACATATAATACGCAAAATTCAAATGTGTCGGGGCGAACCCATTCACCACAATGCACCTCTGCCACTGCATAAAAGAGTGTAAGTAACCGTAAAAATATAACACAAATAAACGAACGTCTGCAAACGCAAATGAACAAAGAAGCACAGAGTTCATATTCGTTTCGTTTATTATAAAAACAAACTTCCTTTAACCTTACTCAATTGCAAATTCTCTATTCATTTCCGTATGTTACAGAAAGATTTTGCATAGGCTAAGGACCACACTAGGACAAAACTAAATGAGGTAGTTACACTGGTCCTACAAATAACAAGAGAAAATGATGGGGTATTGGCCTAGATATACAAATTTATATAATGCAAAAACACAATCTCATAGTGTCTTTCCTATATTCACAACCTA
>JAUTDX010001373.1:0-87418 GCA_030844895.1 Ambrosia x helenae | reverse complement strand
GGTTTACCGTTTACACAACCGACGTCAAACATTACAGACTTCCAGCCGTAAGTCCGGATTTTTAATAGTGAGTTTTTATATTTCATGATTGGGTTTAAAATATATGGGCCCGATTTAATTGTTGTGGCTCCAGGCCCAAATTTTTTTTTTACAGTTTTTTCGGAGACGGGCCCTGGCCATTTGGTCTTAACTTCAAATCAGATCCAGAGAGGTTTACTGGAGAGGGCCTTTGGGCGGCGGGTTTTTCCTGAATTGGTGATTTGATGGACTTGGGCTGCCCAATAGGCACCCAACTCACTAGCGGGGTCCAGGAGGTATTTAGTTGCCCGTTTAAAAAAGTAATAACTATTACATAACTCTGCCTTTGAGGCCAGATTAGTTGAATTGATTAGAATTGCGTTTCTTTCAATTAGCTTTAACTTTGTGAAATGTTAGAAACATGAAATAAATAATAAGATTTATAATACTAAAAGAATCAACAATCGAATTCGAAATTTAATGAAAACGGAATGGGTTGTGGTTAATAAGGCGTTTGGAGAACTGTCAAAAAACAGGATATCAAAACTACAAGAAACGATTTATTATCCCAAACCGAAGAGATTTAACCCTGTACATTAATCGACTCTTAAAAAATAAAGAAATCCAAACGATTAATTTGAATACAACATAAAATCCTCAATAAAAACGACTCTAAACCGGATAATCAATCAACTACACGAAACTGTTACAAAACCTCAAACGCTTGACTACCAAAAACACAATAGATCTAAGATAACAAAGATCTAATCAAATCAAGCGAGGAATTAACAGACCTACGAAACTCTTTACGAGCTATATGACTGACATTGAGAGAGTCGAATATATTGAAGAGATCAGCAACAATCGTGGAGGCCTTGATCACAAAGAAGATCTTTCATTTATCTTGGGTTGATGTAGGGTTTTCTCTGTTTGTGTGAGGGTTCTCTGTTGTGTGAATGTGTTGATTAAGTTTTGACTAAATCCTCTTCTTTTCTAGATATTATCTTCTCTCAACAACCTCTAGATGGACGATCAGGATTAAGTGTCACAATCCTGATCAATGGCCCCAAGTTAATATCTAGCACCGACTTATATTAAGTGATCACGGGCCACCAAAATAGAATAATAATCAACCACTTCTGACTGGACCTCAACACAGCTACAAGCCCATCAACATATCAGCTTATCTACATATCAGCCCATCTACATTTCTCATCCAGCAGCCCAACAAACCCTGAACAAAACTTTATGCAACATATTATAGAGACATTCATATAAAGTTATGTTTACACACTTTTGGACTATTAAACTAATGGATTATATTATACTTTCAACACCCCCCCTTAGTTTAATAGTCAAACAGGTCTACAACCATTTGGAGTAAATTACATTGCACAACATGTTGTCCAGGATAACAATCCTTAAGGAAATTTGCAACCTGAGTTTATATTACCAGATTTAGCTATACCTTTTTGAAACCAAACCTCTTATAAAAAACAAACGCAGTTCAAGAATGTTTAGTTTTTGTGAAAATGAAAGGGTTGCACCATTAAATGAAACAGGTAAACATACCTGAATGTTTAATCTTTTTGGTTACAAACATTCGTAGATACTACCATTTCAGTATGCCCTTCTCACATCATACAATGACAATATCCATTTACAGACCCACAGGACATACTACTCATAAGATTCATAAACAACAAGTGCAGTTTAATTTTAATGGTAAAAAATAGATGTTATCATAAGACTAGCAAAAACTGAAATACTACACTGCACAATAAATAGCAAGTTGATTCTATCGACAAATCATTCCAAATGTAGCAGCAAATATGATTATTCACTCAGTTTAGCTGAACGTCCTGAAATTATGAACTGCCTTTGTTATTTTTCCAAGTTTCTTAGAGGTTTTAATAACAAGTATAAAAGACTTACCCGATCATGATTACGCATATGTCAAAACCACTTGGAACAAAAATGTACAAAAAAAAAACGAAATCACGTCCAATCAAACATCAACTCTCAACCACCACAGCTCATCAACTA
Organism: Ambrosia x helenae; assembly: GCA_030844895.1. Taxonomy (NCBI): domain Eukaryota; kingdom Viridiplantae; phylum Streptophyta; class Magnoliopsida; order Asterales; family Asteraceae; genus Ambrosia; species Ambrosia x helenae. The sequence goes on along the minus strand of JAUTDX010001373.1, from coordinate 85,354 downwards.
TATGATCTTCTTACAAGCTCTCAAGTCTTAGTTACAAAAGACACGGTCTATGTTAGATAATACAAAATCTAAACAAGCACAGACTTACAAAAGAACCAAATAAAGAAACAACAAATGATTCTGGGAAACTTGAGAGAGAAGAAGTCTGACTTCTAAAAAATTGCACAAAACATGATCTCTCATGATTTCAATATCTAGAAAATTGTTTTCAAAGTTCTAGATCCCTTAAAAAAACTGGATTTGAAAAATTCCATTTTTGAACATTCAGCTTTACAATGACACTAGACCTAATCAAGTGAATACGCATAGAAAGAGACTACGAGAAATACAATAACAACTACGAGAGTCGACTTCAAAACTTAAAATCATACATAGACATATGGATACAACTTTCCTATACACATAGAAAGAAAATAGCTAGAAAACATTTTCTAATTACTCAACAAATCAACATTATCTGAAACATATCTGATACAAGCAGAAAGTCACACGACCATTATAAACCCTCAGAACACCTAAAACCTCATGTCATAATGTGCATAGCACATAAAGACTAATTTGACTTTATCAAAAAACTTTTACAACTTCTGAACACAAGAAAAATATGAATCACAAGATTCAAAAAAATCTGATAACAGAACAACATGATCTACACCAGAATAAAGACGCAGCCAACAAATTCTGATCGAACACTAAATCACACGATTTGCAACCAGAAAATCTCACAAGAGACAACATACAAGGCTGTTAAAAAATATAATCTTGACATTACAACTGGTTAAAAAACGTCTATCACATGATACGACTAACCAAACAACATGATCATACACACATTGCATATAGACCACACAAAACCATCATGATATCAGTTTAAATAACAAACAACCCATCAAGACATGGTTTAAGCCTATATCAAAACCAAGAGTCACATGATTCACAACAATGTAAACACAATTACAGCCTAAACAAATCTAATAAACGTTCAAACATCGCACGATTTCAATACCAGAATACAATCTTCCACATAGAAGAACGACACATAAGGCTGCAACAATAACAAGATACAATCCAACCGGATCTGCTTACAATCTTCTCTAATCCCTATGGTTCAAGTCATCAACCAGACAACAAACAATAACACTAACACGATCTAACGGATTACCTAAACCTACACATGTAGATTTTATTTAAGTATCCTAGATCTAGTGCCAAAACCAGAGATTACAAGATAAAGACAAAACCAAAGAAAAACCACCAGGTTAATCACCAAGATATTCTCATATGACCAGACTAGAACACATTTGATACTATGCACAGATTCAAACAAAAGTGCAGTATAATCCTAATCGTCAATCACCAAAATGAGAAAATAATATGACTCAATTATCTGGATAAACAGGATTCATGTCACATAGCTTGTAAAGAACATAACGACTAATTAGATTAGTTAAAAATTTTGATTGAATAAAAACCCTATTTTTTCCTTACAAGAACACGGATCAACAGAAATGAGACACAAACAAAACAAAACCAAATCTGATAACAAAGAATCACACAACTCTTCATCAGATCACAAAAATACAGCCAAGCACAAGTTTTTCTACAATAGAGGAAAACCACACAGCTGCACAATATTCAAGATATATAACCTTGACAAACATATCTGGTTAAAAACCTTCATCCACATAGATCAATAACCAGTCAATCAGGTAACAACTCATGACATACAAGTCAAAAACAACAATCAAAATAATCTTGCACAACAAACACATGATTACACATAAGCAGTGAAAATCTCTCAACATACATTGACTGTCTAAAAAAAAAAACTCTAAATTGCTTACCAAATACATCACTAAGATCAAATCAAGAGATAACATGTTTCAGATAACCAACAAGTAACATGACTTATAACATGATTTAAAGCAATAAAAGTCACACAACTTTTAATTCAGAACCACATCTAAAAGAAACTTGGATCCTTATCAAAAGAAGACTTTTTTTAGTTTAAAAGACCATGAATTTAATAATCAAAAAACTGATAATGTCTACTCAACAACATATGAGTTAATATTCATAATAGTTTCATACTAAGACCTAGAGAATACGAGATCTACTCACAAGAGCACCGAGTGCAGACCACAAACTCTTAACAGTCTATCAACAAGATCTATATAAAAAAAAATTCTCACCGTGCACAATCAAGATTCCACACAAAGATTCTTATAAGAAGAGTACGGACTAGACAAACAGTCATCCACAGAAAACAACTCAACAACACGGCAAAAGGCAAGATAGATCAATGATTTATACATTTTCTGATCACAATAATCTAACAGGTTGCAATCATAAAAAACACGGATGAATCTCACAGCATAGTTCACATAACCTTTTAATTTTAAGTAAGGTTACACAGAATCGGAAGCGCTTAAATACAATGAATCACTAATGTGAAATTCACTGATCAAAGCTCCATTAACAACTACTCCTCTTTTATTTGTCAATATTACCATTATTATTGTTAGAATCAATATTATCTCCCATGTTTACTACTCAAACAACAAGAAATAAAAATTCACTCAAATAATAGCAATCAGGAACAACAATGAAACATCAAACAGAGAATATATAAATAGCCCATGTAAGATGAAACGATCTCACCAGAAATACCCAAGTTAGGGTAACTCCTTCCTAATGCATGCTCAAGAACTTGCACCTTCACTTAGGCACAGATTCAAGACGTAAGAAGAAACGGCACCAATAATAAGACCCAACAATTATCCCAGATCTGTTCTTCGTTCTCCTCAACCAGTAACACTTTAGATCTTTCATCGAATAAGAATATTATCAAGAATCACACGGTCACGCCCACCATGACGCCAATCACCCATTCTTCGTTATAACTATTTGTGTTACGGTGAGTCTTGGCAATAATTTGCCTACTAGACTCTAGCAATACTGATGCAAACACAATAAACCAACAGGCTGCATTCGGTTCTTCTTGATTGGATAATGAAACTGATTTGGGTTCCTCATGGCATATGAAGTAAACCATAATATAAAGCCCGACAACAGGTCTAAAAGAGAATCCAAGGTTGAATCAATGACAACTAATGATTTGCTCTCTAAAGAAGCATATACTTTTGCTATGAAAAGAACCAGTTAAGAACCACACATCTGTTACAAACAGACATTACCAGATCTGAGACGCAATAATTATAGATCTTCAAGATAATCACGAATCACTTTATATCTTTCAACGACCTGACCACAAAGTATCCAGACTACGGCTGACACAACAGATCATAAAGGCAGAGGACCAGATCGATATGTATATAAAAAGATAAGATCCTCAACAACTCTCAGCGGAAACAAATACGAAACCAGAATCAAGAGCCTATAAGCTCTGATACCAGTCAAAAAACAGGATATCAAAACTACAAGAAACGATTTATTATCCCAAACCGAAGAGATTTAACCCTGTACATTTATCGACTCTTAAAAAATAAAGAAATCCAAACGATTAAGTTGAATACAACATAAAATCCTCAATAAAAACGACTCTAAACCGGATAATCAATCAACTACACGAACTGTTACAAAACCTCAAACGCTTGACTACCAAAAACACAATAGATCTAAGATAACAAAGATCTAATCAAATCAAGCGAGGAATTAACAGACCTACGAAACTCTATTACGAGCTAGATGACTGACATTGAGAGAGTCGAATATATTGAAGAGATCAGCAACAATCGTGAGGCCTTGATCACAAAGAAGATCTTTCATTATCTTGGGTTGATGTAGGGTTTTCTCTGTTGTGTGAGGGTTCTCTGTTGTGTGAATGTGTTGATTAAGTTTTTGACTAAATCCTCTTCTTTTCTAGATATTATCTTCTCTCAACAACCTCTAGATGGACGATCAGGATTAAGTGTCACAATCCTGATCAATGGCCCCAAGTTAATATCTAGCACCGACTTATATTAAGTGATCACGGGCCACCAAAATAGAATAATAATCAACACTTCTGACTGGACCTCAACACAGCTACAAGCCCATCAACATATCAGCTTATCTACATATCAGCCCATCTACATTTCTCATCCAGCAGCCCAACAAACCTGGAACAAAACTTATGCAACATATTATAGAGACATTCATATAAAGTTTATGTTACACACTTTTGGACTATTAAACTAATGGATTATATTATACTTTCAACAAGAACCCCACCGGGAAAGACGTCCATGTCGAACCAAAGCCAACCACATCAGACCAAACAGGGGCGAAGCTTAGTGAGGGTCAGGGGTGCCTCGGCCCCCACCGATACTTGGCTCAGTAGCGTAAATTTCCCTTGTTTTATCTCAAAATTTTATATTTTTTGAGTCCGGCCCCCACCTATTTGAAAAAAAAAATAGGTCTCAGTGACTTTCAGCTTCCACCATCCAAAAGTTCAAGTTTCGCCACTGTGACCCAAGCAAAGTCCCCGGGAGAGCCAAGTCGAACAAAATATAGAACCAAAATGGATGATTATGTGTGTTTGAGAGCGGGGAAAAGGGGTGTAGGAACACCGCCCCATCCACGAGGGATCTGCAATTTTTTAATACCTGGAAAGCCCACACCAATTCGACAACCCTTATAGCCTATTAAATTTTGGCATGAAAAAAAACGTAAAGAGGGCCTGACAGAAATTAATAGCTTGGCCTCATTAGTTTTTCCAAGGAAATGAAACTTTATTAGTCTAATTTGCATATTTGTAGTGGGGGCTTAATTTCCTTCCGACCAAGTGAATGCTAAGGGTGTAAAAGGCTCGTGAGCTACTCGAGATTCTCTTGTTAAAAACTTGAGTTGAGCTAAACTTAAATGAGCTTGAGTTGAGCCTCAGTTTTTATTGAGGCTCATTTAATAAACAAGCTCAAATCGAGCTTCGCGTATCAAGCTTAAGCCAACGTCGCAGGCATAAATGAGCTTTTTATTTAATATATTCTCTCTTTGTGTGTGTATATATATATACGGTAACTAATATTATATAGAAAATTATTATATATTATTAAAGTTAAAAGTATAAACAAATAGGTATATAGTTATAAAGAAATATTATAAAATAATTAACAAAATTAATAATTAAAAAACGAGTCGAGCATGAGCATGCAAAACTACTCACGAGTTGAGCTCGAACTTTATAAATAAAGCTCTAAAGGAAATGAACCTGAGTCCGAGCACTTTTAAATTAAAACTAGCCAAACTCGGCTCACTGAATCTGCCCCAATGTTAAATTGTTAATGCTTATACATATTGTAACACAATCAATTTGGATTGGTTATAAATAACACTTAGCACCATTCAGGTTTTGGCAATGTTTTCATAAAGTTTAAGTTTCATCCATTAAAATAATATATGTATTTGACCCCTTTAATTTTTATTTAGTTTGATTATTCTCTAATTAACTTGTCTTTATAAATCATAGACTTTAAAAAAAAAAAAAAAAAAACTAAATATGCAGGTACGCCTGGTTTTTGCAGGACGTTACGGTATACATTTTGTTGAAAACAGATTTGTTTGTATTCATTGTTGTACATTTATAATCCCACAATACTATGTAACGGAAGTAAAATACTAATATAAAAAAATAAATTAAACAGGTCATGTCCGTGTCAATCTGTGAATAGAAGAAGTCATCAAGAGTTAAAAAAAATTCAAAAACACGACCAGTTTAACAACCGTCTTTAACCAAAGAAATACTATCATGAGCAACTTTAAGCAGTGATTGGTTGCGTTTTGATGACAGATAAAAAAGAGAGTGCAAGACATACCTTTCTTGACCAGCAGTATCCCAGATCTGAGCTTTAACAACCTTAGACTTAATAGTCAAAGTCCTGGTCTGAAACTCAACTCCAATGGTGGACTTAGAATCAAAACAGAACTCATTCCTTGTAAATCTTGACAACACTTGTGTCTTCCAACAGCTGAATCACCGATCACCACAACCTTATACACATAATCTATCCTCTCTTCACCATTACTCCTCCCCACTACTGACACATTACCATTACCGTTCATCTCTGCAATCATTTGAAAACAAGTAGTAGGTGTGTTTTTGTTTTGGTGGTTGTTGTTGTTGATTGGAGTCTGTTTTTAAGGAAAGAATGTAGTCACTTTGTTGGGTTTATATCTTTATATTATCACTAATTTAGCCGAAATGCCGCCAACACTAACTTTTACTAAACTGCCCTTTGCTTTTTTTTAGTTTGTTAGTTTGTTGCTATTTTATTGTTGTGTTGTATTATTATTATTATTTTAATATTATTAAAGTTAATGGATTTCCTGTTTAGCAGCTTTTATGCTATGGCAAATGAGAACCACATATGCAACACGAGTTTAATTATTTCTTTTTGAACAATATATGAAGATTGAAGATACACAAAGTTAAATATACCGAGGCATGGTTCGATCTGGAGGGCAACCCGGTTTTATCCAGCTGTTGCCTCAGCGAGTTTCTCGTGTGGGGGCAGTATGGTTTTCGGGCGAAGGTCAGTTTGCGCGGCGGCCGGGGCCCGATAGAACATCGTGTTCGCGGGCGGAGCTGACGGGTAACGTCTTAGACGAAACCCGATGACCAATTCAGTCCAGTATATAGAAAGTCACCCTTAAAAAAATATTAAAACAAGAACTAACTTTTTAATGATAAGAAGAAACAAGATCGTTTAAACGGTATAAAAAAATAAGTAATACGTATTTCTTTTGAGTACTTTAGTACTATGGATGAAATTATAAATATATAAGACTTTAGGATATACTCTAACACCACCATGGGTTAAACATGTCATGTGAAGTTAGGTGTTAAATACCACTCCCTTCTAGGTGTTAAGAGTGTTAAAAGAGTTATTCTTTAACATGTTAACGGGCGTGAAAGAATCTTTGGTGAGTCATTTACACACACACAAAATCAATTTAACATTAATTTTAGAGGAGCTTTAATGGAAGATCATTTTTTAGGGGCTTGAAGAGTGATAAGGTGATATGTGTGTTAAAGATGTCAGGAGTATATCCAATGGGCCAAAGGGGAGACAGAGCACTCCTTGCAAAATTGTCCAGCCCCACCCAACCACCTTTGCCATGTCAAAATCACACCCAAAGTGTGGTTGTCGATCGGTTACTTGTTGCTGATCGATAAAATTTTTGAAGGTAGCCGAGTGGGTAGCGGCGGTGTTGCCCAACGGCAATATAACCGCGCTCCCCTTACCATGGAGTGCCCCGAATGTGAGTTGCACTTCTAAAAAATATATAAAAGATATTTCGTATTTTTATTGAAGTATAAATAGTTTGACTTATGAATTGAAACCGGACACAAAAGGATTTTGTTTTGTTAAGCAAATGACTGTTCGTTAAATGGATTCTAGTTTAGATTTTAATTTTCTTGTCATGATTCATTTTATAAATCTGTTTTTAAAAATGCATATTTTAAACCTGTAGATGTAATTATACTTATATCAAATATAATGTGATTAAGATACGAAGAAATGTAGCACCGACAAAAGATTATTCGATGGAAAACCAAAAAGACAAAAACTAAAGTGGTAATGTCTGGCAAAGGTACACAAGTCATTAAACACCGTCAAATCAAAACATGTTTTTGGTCCTACATCATGGAGCCCAATGGGTCATCTCAGCCCATTTTCTCCCTCTTGACTCTTGAGCACGCCGTTAGGTGCACAGCCACAAACAGGTACTGGGTCGTTACGGGTATGACGATACCTGAGGTTATGTATAGAACCATGTTTCGGAGAGGAACTGATCGGGTTTTACGGTTTCGCATCTGAGTTTGTCGGGTTTTGACCGGTTTATGTCGGGTAGGGAATAATGAGGTTTTTAATACACAATTTCAAATTATTTTTTAGGTAGGGTTTAAGACCATCCATATTGGTGTCGCTGGATCATGGGTATTTTACAATCAGCGAGGTCTTCGGTTTTGGCTAACGGGTCGCCTACGTTTGATTTTTAATGCCAAAAAGGAATTAGACAAGGCGATCCTCTTTCTCCCTTCTTGTTCTTAATTGTTATGGAGGTTTTCTCTTGTATGGTCTCTAAAGCTTGTGATTTGGGGATTATAAAAGATCTTTGGGCTTTTAACGGTCCTTCTATTAATCATCTCTTATACGCGGATGATGCTTTGATTTTGGGGGAACGGACTTTGGATAATATTCAAGAGACGGCTAGACTCCTTCGGATTTTTTATATTTGCTCGGGCCTGAAAATTAATATTAAGAAATCTCAACTTTTTGGTGTAGGGGTTGATATGAATCATGTTGGGGAGATGGCGGCAATTCTTGGGTGCAGGATTGGTGAGCTCCCGTTTGACTATTTGGATATTAAAGTTGGAGCTAACATGAATAGAATTAATAATTGGGTCTCGTTGATAGATACGATTAAAGCCCGGTTGGCTTCTTGGAAAGCTAATGTTTTATCTATGGGTGGTAGATTAACACTTATTAAGTCGGTGTTAGCTAGTCTACCAGTGTACTATCTTTCTATCTACAAGGCTCCTACTCAGGTTACGGATCAAATTGAAAGGTTGATGAGGAATTTCTTATGGGCCGGGTCGAGTGACGAAAAAAAGATTAGTTGGGTGGCTTGGAATATAGTTACCAAATCGAAAAAGAATAGAGGCCTTGGTATCTCAAAAGTTAAAGATGTTAATTTGGCACTTCTTACTAAATGGGCGTGGAGATTTAAAGTGATGCCTAATAGTATTTGGGTTAAAGCTATAGAGTTCATCCATGGGGGTAGAAGGCGTTGGGATTTTCTTCCTATGAATAAGCGGATAAAGGGTTGTTGGGCGAATATTGTAAGTAATATTCTGCAGTTTAAAATTAATATTCTACCTATTACTTGGTTTTTTCGACCATCTTTAGGTGATGGTAAATCAATCCGTTTTTGGTCCAATCTTTGGCTTGGTAAATCAAACCTGAAACATAGGTGGCCGAATCTTTTTGCACTTGAACGTACAAAGAATTGTTTTGTTGCTGATCGGATTCAGATTTTAAATGGACGTGCTAGCTTTTTGTCTAACTGGTCCGCTCATGTTCCTTCAGTAGAGATCATTTCCGAGCAGCAGGACTTGGATTTTCTATTGTCTTCGGTGAGCTTGTCTAGCACTAGCGATATTTGGGCTTGGGGAGATGAGGTAAATAAGAAGGCGTTGTCTGTAGCGGATGTGAAAGAGCGAATCCGTTCAGCTGAAGAAGTTCGGACGGATCAAAAGATGAGATGGGAATCTTGGGTGCCTACTAAGATTAATATATTCGTTTGGAGGGCGGAAAAAGATCGCATACCAACAAGGATGGCGCTTATTAGTAGACGTATTAATATTGATGATCTTGCTTGCCCTTTTTGTGATACGTGTCAAGAAAGCTCACTTATTTACAGGTTGCTTTTTCTCTGGTGGGGTTTGGACGTCTATAGGCAAATGGTGTAATTTAGCTCCTATTTGGTTATTCGATTTTGAGGATATTTTGAAACTTCATCTTGCTGGTAATGGTTCCAAATGGAGTAGAAGAATTATTAAAGGTATTGTATTGATAACATGTTGGGAGATTTGGAAGGCTAGGAATGATAAAGTGTTTAGGGGAGATACTCCGAAGGTGGCCGAAGTGGTGGCGAAAGTTAAGGCTTGCTCGTTTTTATGGCTGAAGAATAGAACTCGCTTTAATGATATAGTTTGGAATTGTTGGGCTAAGAACCCTCTGTATATGATGTAATTTTTCCGGCGGTCTTCGCTTTGAAGGCTCGCCTTTGTTGTTGTTTTTTTTAATGAAGTTCACTATTAAAAAAAAACATTTTAATAAAAAAACAATTTCTCTCTCTTCAATCTACACAACCCAACCTTAATACACATTCACAACCCAACTCAACCTAAAAATATTTTTTTAAAAGAACTCGGTTTTTAATAAAATTTACATCGGGATGTTAACAAAAAAAAAAAGTTAAAAAATACAGTGTATTTAGTTTTTTTTTTTTTAAAAACTTAAATATTATAAGTTATTAAGTAATTAAGTTAGTGGAGGGTTTATTTACAAACCGACTGGGGGTTTGTTTGCAAACATTTGAATTTTTTCACAAACAAACTTGAGTTTGTTTGCCAATGTGGATGGTCTAAGGGAAAAGTTCAAATACATAGCCTCCTAAAAACATGAAGTCATAAAATGTGTATCAAACGGATCCCGGATGAACTAATACTAGTGATAATGGAACTGTCTCATCGAACTCTACGATCTTAGATTTTTAGGTTTTCGTTTTTGAATTTTTAACTTTTTGATTTTAGATTTTTTTTTGTTTTATTTTGTAGAATATTAGGGGCTTATATTTTGAGGATCTAAAAAAAACCTTTTATTCCCAGGCTTTAGAACTGACCTTGATCTCTGTACATACAAGGAAGAAGTAGTGGGTGAGGTAAAAGAAAGAAAACCAAAGAGAAACCAGTTTCCATTGTGTTTTATCTATACATACAAAAAAAATCTATATATATATATATCAATGGCGAAGCTTAAAAAAATAGTGGTGAGGCCGAAAATCATGAGACCCCAATTTTTCTTATCGTTGGGAGCCAGAAGATCAAATCGGTGGGGGCCGAACTCAATTCATATAAAAATTACCTACGAAAATCGAAAACTACCACCACTTAACCAGAAAATGTTGGGGGCCGGAGCACCCCTTGGCCCTCATAATCCTTTGCCGCTGATATATAAAATAAAAGAAAATGGGTGTGACAAATGGCATTTGGTGAGGTCATCTCCCCCTTGATTTCACTCCAAAAGTTTTTCTTTCTCATGTGCATGACATATGCACTTTCTCTCGTGATTTTTAAATGTTTATAACTTTTATATACGATATTTAAAAAAAATGCATTAAATTAACGAGTATCATGGTGGCATACAAAAAATGAAAAACAAAAACGACTTCATTCAGAGAAAATAAAAAACATAAATTATTCAAGTAATTCATTAATCATGTCTATGCAAGTCATTAATCATGTTAACATAATATATATGCTTTTGAACCTTCTATTACATATAAGAGCCTGCTAACTACATATATATTCACGGATGTAGTCAATTTGGTAACAATTTATTCTATTTTACAACAACAAAGTTGATGACTGTTCATTGCTAATTAAGTACGTAAAGTGCATGATTATTGGATTGCGTAATGTTAAAAAAAATAAGCTTTGAAAGCATGTAAATATTGATACACATACGAGTTTCATCAACAATGTTTATATATATAGGATAAGGATAATTTGGAAACTCCCTTAAGTTGGAGAAACTCAAGAAACTCATTTGTGACCCTTGATCAACCAACATCAATGGATGAGATTGATCAACTAATATTATATTATTAAAAGAGTTATCTTTTTTATTTGTTTGAAGCAAAAGGGTATTTTAGGAAAAATGCATTTTGTCCATATCTCCTATCTCTCCTAAATCTCTCTCATCTCTCTTCTCTCTCCTAACTCTCTCTCCTCTCTCCTGACTCTCTCTCCTCTCTTTTTTCCTTGATTTTACATTTTTTTTCAATTTTTTAACCTTTTTATAGGTAACAATAAGTCAGATTGATCTGTAACAACTTATGCGTTACGTTGTTACATTGTTACATTTTATGTATTTACATTGTTACATTTTCAAGTGGTGCTTATGTAATTGTTGATTGATTAACTAAGTGCGCATATTGTTACATTTTTAATACACTGTAAAAAAAGCAATTTTACATATTTACATAGGTATCATAGTTAATGGTGCTTATGTAACTATCTAAACCAGTAAAATAGATTTGTAATTTTATTTCATAAACAACAACAAAACACAAATCAAATAATTAAATTAAATTAAAATCAAACAAAACACAATAGATTTGTAATTTTATTTGCATCACTTTTCATGCTTCTATACATCTGTCAAAAGGTTCCAAAAAAATCAATAATACAAGAAATTTAAGTCCACATTAAAAGCTAAAAAAGATAGTTTTTTCCCTTTTTTTCAAAAAATTAGGTAAAAAAATAAACAAAAAATAAAGCAGACAATGAAGAAAAATGAAACTTGAATATGACTTTTCACATGGGAAATGGTGAGTCCCCCTTACATCCATCATCTAAAGAAGATAGTTTTGGAGTAGCCCTTCTGTTCACATACATACATACATGCTTCACGTTTCTGTTCACATACATACATACACCTATCTCCGTAAACCCACCGTAGACCACCACCCATCACCTCCACCCACCCCCATTCAGATCTGTTTCTCTATCTATTCTTCTCTATTCATCTTCAACAACACATCAAAAAATCTTAATAATAATAATAATAATAATAATAAAACTAACATACATGTTCACTCAGATCTGTTCACCGTCGAAACCACCACCCTCGAAACGACCGTCGACCACCGCCCTCGAAACCACCGTCGACCACAGCCCTCGAAACCACCGTCGACCACCGCCCTCGAAACCACCGTCGACCACCGCCCTCGAACCACCATCGGAACCCATCGACTCATATTTGTTCACCGTCGAACCACCACCCTCGAACCACCATCGAAACCCACCATCTCCTCCACCCTCGAACCACCATCGGACCCCCACCATCTCCTCCACCCCATAACTCCACAACCACGAAGTTTCTTGTGAGTAACCTACCCTAATTTTTTTTTCGATGTAATTTCTTGCACTCTGCTAAATTGTAGAACAGACTATTGTGTTTGATATAGTGAAAGAGGAATGATTGAAACCCCAACCAGATTCAGATCTGAATCTCGATAGAGAGAGATGAGTGTGTGATAGAGAGAGAGAGAAAGGAGTGTGTGTTTGAGATAGTGAGAGAGGAGTGGATGTGATGTTTATTTAAAATGGTAGGTGAGACAAATAAGATGGGTGAAGTTACCATCTTACCCTTTTGCTAAATGTTAAGAAAGGAGATGTGGAAGCATGACAACCATGGGATGGGTTTCAAAGGTTTCTCCAACTCAACATGGTTTCTTAAGGATACATAGCCTATATATATATATAGGATAAGGATAATTTAGAAACTCCATTGAGTTGAAGAAACCCATGAAACTCAATGGTGGCCATTGATCAACAAGCATCTATAGTTGAGATTAATCCTGATTATTTTATTTCACTAAAGTACATCTCTTTTTTATTTTTTAAATGATAAGGGTAATATAGGTATTTTGTCCATCTCCCTTCTCTCTCATCTCTCTCCTGACTCTCTCTCTCTTCTATTTTTCCTTGCTTTACATTTTTTTCAATTTTTTAACATTCTAATAGGTAACAATAAGTCAGATTGGTCTGTAACAACTTACGTGTTACGTTGTTACATTGTTACATTTTATGTATTTACATTGTTACATTTTCAAACCGGTTACACTGTAAAAAGAGCAATTTTATATATTTACATAGGTATCGTAGTTAATGGTGCTTATGTAACTATTCAACCGGTTACACTGTAAAAAGAGCAATTTGACAACACACTATACTACTAAAGATCATAATGATTTTTTTTGACATATATACACAATTTCTAAAAATGTTTATAAAATACAAAAGATTATCAAGAAAAATACAAAAGAATTAACTACAAAAGAGTTACAACCCAAAGTTAACTATACTACTAAAGATAAAGATCATTATGATCTTTAGCCCAAAATCACAATTTCTAAAAATATTACAGCCCAAAGTTAACTACAAAAAAAAGTTAGATTATCAAGAAAAATAGAAAAGAAAAAATAGACAAACCACATTAAAAAACACATTAAAAAACTCAAAGGTCAAATCAACAGCTCCTTTATCTCTCTGCCTTATTTCTTTCCAGTCGAACCAACCTTCTTCAAACCAAAACCATGGCTGAAAAGGAAAATAATCAAATATTATTATTATTATACACCCCACCCCACCCTCTGAGCAAACATCCGACGCCCCCACCCTCTGAGCAAACATTCGACACCACCATCATCGACACCACCGTCGGCCCAAACACGAACCCTAACCGTCGCCCTCACCAAAGACCACCACCGAAAACGAAATGCCGACACCAAAAAACTTCAGATCTGTAACAGAAAACGAAACGCCGAAAATCTTAACATGAAACTCCATTTTCACACGTTGTCATGACCAACTAAAAACGCCGACACCGAAAACGAAACGCCGAACCCCAACCGTCTTCCTTTCTTCGTCTTTCTTCATGAGCCGAAAAACCCAACACAACAAAAAACCAACCCACAAACAAGAAACCTACCTTGGTTTGAGTTCAGATTATTGTGTTTGAGATAGTGAGAGAGGAGTGATTGAAACCACACCATATTCATATTCAGATCTGAAATCATCTCGAGAGAGAGAGATGAGTGTGTGATAGAGAGAGAGAAAGCAGTGTGTGTCTGAGATAGTGAGAGAGGAGTGTGTGAGAGATAAAAGAGTAGTATGTGTGTGACCTTTATTTAAAAAAGTGGGCTGACAAATGAGTGGGTTGAAGTTACCATCTTACCCTTATGTTAAAATGAGGATAAGAGGGATGTGGAATCATGGTGACCATTGGATGGGTTTCAATGGTTTCTCCAACTCAACCAAGTTTCCTAAGGATACATAGCCTATATATATATAGGTATAGGTTCCTGTACAAAGTACATTTTTCGTACAAAGTGTGAGAAGTCTGTATAGTCATTGTGTTTTAAAGTTTGGCCATAATGTTTTTTATTCCTTTTGCATTGATATATATAGAAAAGCACCAAACGTTACAATATAAAACACAATCAAATGTATTTTAGACATTAAATTTGAAACACACTGATTACTTTCTTCGTAGGGTGTTTTAGATTGCATGTCGAGAATACATTAATTAGTGTTTTAAGTTGTTAATTTTTGTGTTTTTCTATATAATACTATGCCAAAGAAACATAAAATATCATGCCTAAAATTTAAAACACAATGCCTATATAGACTTCTCACACTTTATACGAAAAATGCACTTTGTACAGGAACCCCACCCTATATATATATCTAACATATAATTACATATAATTTTCATATATAGTCTTGACTAGAAAAAATAAAAAAGTGCAAACGTATAATAAAAAGTAAGTTTTAAGAGTTATCGAGTGTCGATCCTATACATTTTTTTCTTTTTGAACGACCTATTCATTTTACGGTACGCACATGTTGTCACTTCATGCTGGATTTATTTATCCCGGGAAATAAACTAGCAAATAAATAAAAGAAAAGGAGAAAAAGAAAAAATAAAGTTATGTCAAAGCCCAAGCTCATGAGCCCACATTAAGGTTAGCCCAATGGTATCTGACTATCTGTACAAAAGTTGTAGGAAATCATGATTTTAGAATCCAAACCACCTATGTTTTTTTGAACGGTCAACGAAATTCACCAAGAACTTCTTTCGGAGTCTTTACTCAGTCAAATCAGAACCTCTTCCACCAGGCATAGTCAGACATGTAAGGGAGCTCCTGTTTTCACCAAGTCCACCAGTTCTGGGGAAAACCCGACTATCCACCCGCCTGAAAGCATGAAAATGGAATAATCGGTAAAATCCGGTGCTCTCAAGAATCGAATCCATGAGCTTTCAGTTATGAGTCTTCTATCATTGAGCCTCCATACCACTCCACCATAAGGTGGGTTTAAACAAAACGCCCCTAAGTAAAAAAGAAGCAAAACGAAAGTACCTAGAAGTCCTACATGGTGGCCACATTTACGGGGGCCATTTTCAAAGAAAATATATGGGGTGTTGACACTTAAGGAAGGAGATAGAGAAATCGTGGAAAAACGAGAAGGATTATACTAGATGTACACACATAGATGATATGTGTGTACTTTTGTAGTCTTGACATTATATGTTAGGTGTGCATGAATCATTAAAAACGAATTGGACGTGTCAAACAAGTCGAAATAATCACTTACACAAATTTTTGTCCTATGTTTAAGCAACCTTTGACTTTTGGAAGCAATATATATTATAGTTTTAGATAACTTTTATTTTCTCGTGTTAACTTTGTATTACTTCTTTTTTTAACTATGTTTAGTGAAAGGTGTGAATATTAATGATAAACATTCCGTGTCTTGCATGTAATTGAACTATTTATACTCAATCATGTAAAAGATGTCATGTCGTGTTGTGTCATTCATCTTATTAAACTATTTACCTTTTATCTTGTAAACATATCGTGGCGTGTTATTGCTGTAATCCCCCTAGTATATTGAGGTATGTCCTTTTTTAACAATGTTTAGTGAAACATATGTTTAACATTTTCATGTCTTTTTTGCAATTGAACTATTTATATTTAATTATGTGAACATGTTGTCTCCTATCATTCGTGTTACTAAACTAGTTACCTTTACTCGTGTGAAACATACTCTAAATCATTATTAACATAAGTATCCTGACACACACACATATATATTTGTAAGTTTAATAAAAAAATATATTTAGTTAAACATGTCATGTTTGGGCTCACTAATCATGTCATGTCGTGTTCGATCCGTTAACAAATCACAAACATGTTTCTCCTAAGACCACCCGTAGTGGAAATGGAATTGGGCGTGAAAATGCCCCTGAAACGCCAGAACACCACCCCGGAGGGCGTTTTCTTCAAAATTTCCGTTTGGCATGGAAATTTTAAACGCTAGATTTGAGCATGATAACTACTTTCTTTTTTAAGCCAATCAACACTCTCTATCTGGAGAGGGGCGTTTTATTTTTCACGCCCACTACATGTGGACGAGTGGTCTAACATAGCCTCCCAAGGTTTAATATTTATCTACTTTGAATTGAGTTTGAATTGGCGTTTGTTTCGAAATTGACGACTTCATTTTGATTTTCTGAATTTTAGTATATTTTAAGTTTTTTATGATAAAACTTAATTATATTTAAGTTTTGAGGGTTTAAGTAATTAGAAGTTTTAAAACACATAATATAATCTTTAAAGATATATTGTTGACTTTTACCAGTAAGTTACGATTTTTAAATGACCATAACTTTCCATAAGTTAATATTTAAAAAAAACAAAAAAAAAAAATCACCATAAAAATAACATTTTAGTGTTTTTAATTCGAGTATAGTATTGCTACAATGCTTTTTTATAATTAATATTTTTAACATGTTTGTGTTTACCGTCGCGTCGACACACCTATAGTTAGGGTTGGCAAATCGTGTATACCTGACCTGTTAAGACACGAACCTGTTAAGACAAGATACACGAAACCTGACTACCTGTACACGACACGAAACTTTTTCTTGTCTATTTTTTCATACACGAACCTGTTAATTTTTTTAACAGGTATACACGAAAAGTACCTGTTAATACCTGTTTGTGACCATTATACTAATCGCATGTTTATGAACCTATTTAGTGAGACAAAATTTCCAAAAGTTCACCAAAGACCTAGATAATACCTGTTTGCGTACCTGTTAATACATGTTTGCATACCTGTTTTGCGAACATTATACTTAGGGCTGGCAAATCATGTATATCTGACCTGTTTATACACAAACCTGTTAAGACACGATACACGAAACCTGGCTACCTGTACACGACACGAAAATTAACAGGTAAATTCGTGTCTACCTGTTTAGGACACGAAACCCGTTAAAGCCATACCTGTACCTGTTAAGATCGTTCAGGTTCGTGTCAGGTAATCGTGTTCGTATACAAAATTGCCGGCCCTACCTATAGTATACACACATTTCAGCAAAAGATAAACCGTTATTTTATTGTTTTTTACGTTTCAATTAGGTTTCCGAAAAGAATCACCACAGGCTTCACAAACATTCATCCTTCGAGCTTTTTGCTCATCTTGCTCATCATGTTTATAAACTACTTTCTCTTCAAACTCATCCTAAATTACAAACCATATTTCAATATCAATACCTAATAAATTAATAAAATGTGCACCAATTACAAACCATGTTATAGATATATAACTATTATTAAATAAACAAAACACAAATAAATCAATCAATTTTTATAAACATCATCAAATGTGTTGCATATAAATTAGTAATATACAATATCATCATTCTGAATATGAACGAAGAGAATTCAAAAGATTACAATATTTTATAAAAAAAATACAACCACAAGATGAACAAACATACCTAATGATAACAATCGGTTCTTTCTAAGAAAAACAAAAACCCCATTAAGAAACATTCTTTAACATTCCCGATTAACCACCGTGAATATTCTGCTACATATGCTAATGAGCCTGTAATTTGGTCAACAAAACAATCGTAAACCAAACCACTTAACACGATTTGAAAAGTCGTAAGTAAACTGGCCAAAAAAACTTTTTTAACCTAATAACCGATTTAAGGAGTTTCATGATTTCAAACTAACCAAAAACAAACCAACATTAATAATGATGCAAACTTAGTTTTATACGTTTATTATATTGTGTGTTGGAAGACATAATATGGGAGAGTGGGATTATTAAAAAAAAGGTGCACCGAATATATAGGAAAAGAACAGTATACCACCATCTGTTATCATATTCTACCCGCCTTGCCTCTTTAATCCTTTCCGCAAATTGTTTTCGTCATATGATTTAGAAATCAACAGATGATAAAAAAAATTGGAAGTGAGCTTGTTGATCGGAGTCAATTAGAAGAGGTGGAGGCATGAGGAGGCGATGGTGAATTTCAAACTTTTCCCCATCGGTTTTAACCTCCGTTATCTTTTTCGTTCACCCGAAATCGGCTATCTTAACGTTGCCTTAACGCCGTCAGAAACTAATAAAATATTTTGAAGCTTAATATCACAGTGCACAATATTATTCTCATGAATATACTTCAACCATTTAAGAATTGAATTCGTGTATTGACAGACTTTATTCTCCGGTGACCGTACCTTTTCCAATAAAGCTCCACCGGAAGCGTACTATGGTGATTTGGTCCTTCAACATATACTAAATAATAAATTTAGGTGAAACATCTTAATCAACCCAACACAACCTCGTATAACTTAAAATTATACTCGTTTAAACTCGTAACACCTTCCCAACTGCCCAAACAACATGAAACCGATGCATGAGAGATAGAGAGAGCTCACCGTAAGGTAACCTCACCCTACTACCACCCTACCCACCCATTACTCTAATTCTATTTCTTTTGATTCAGTTAATAAACATGTTTGTCAATCTTGCATCTTGGGTAAAAGTGTTCGTTTACCTTTTGATGATTCTAATTCTCATACTGTTGCACCATTTGACATCGTCCATAGGGATCTTTGGACATCACCCGTACTTAGTATGACCGACCACATATACTATATTTTATTTTTAGATAATAAACTCACGTCCAAGGGGTTGTCGATCAATATATAAACTCACGTCTCTTTAAGCAGCCGACATATATTATCCAAATCACTTGTTTAACTTTCTTCAATTGGGTCAATGTTTCATCGATTGTGTTGCACCGTTAACCGTGGTCCTATGGGAATAAAAGTTTGAGGTGGATGAGGATGCAGCAGATGAGTAACCTTATGAGCTTGAAGGTTTTTAGGGTTTGGGGTGTGAAGATATGGATTATATATGATGATAGGTAGGGTTTTATGTGATTTAATTTTATTTTAAAAAGTAAAAAAATTAAAAAGAATGCACCATATGATGCCACATGGCACATTCAAAGGGTGGAGGGTTGCCCCATTGAATGACATGTCATCATAAGTCAATTCTTTTATTAATAGTTATAGATTATAGATTATAGATTATAGATTATAGATTATAGATAGATTATAGATTATAGAAGATTATAGATAATTTGAATTGTATTGTCTTTTAACCCATCAAATTTTCTATTAATTTGAATTTCATATGATAACTTACGTTTTATAACTTAAAAAAAAAACTAATTATGTGGTATTTATTTTAACTTTTCAACTTTCCGAAATCAATTTTATTAAAAACGGAATTATATTCAAAGTGGAGCATCTTTTTGGTATCTTAAACTGTAGGATGTAGCGCGTATTGGTACCATCACATACTGAATGTACCGAGTACCGATACCATAATGAACGGAACAAATGTTGATATAACAACATCGTTACCGGTGTCGGTATTCTTTTTACGGTTTTCGATAAGTGTAGTAATGAACCAAACCGATGGAACAACATCGGTACCGGAATCGATATTCGTTGTTATAGTTTTCAATCGATGTGAAACATATACTTGTTACAGTTTCAATCGACGTGAAACATCTATATCTATATATATATATATATATATATATATATAATAAAAGAAAGCAATTTTAATGACATGGCACTCAAAGAGACATTCTTCCCTTTGAGTGTGCCATGTGTCATGCCATGTGACAAATTAAAAAAAACAAATAATAATATAAAACTTAATCTACTAAAATTAAATTGAGTTATTTTAGAAAAAAAAATTTTAAAAAAATTTAAATTTTTCTCTTTTATGTTTTCTCCCGTAATTTTTAAACGTTAATATTTTTATGTACGAGATTTTTTAAAGAAAAAAATTACACCAAATTAACGAGCGTTTTATTATCTTTCCAACAAGTACCATAGTGCTATATAAAAACGGAGAAAAAAACGACTATTTTTTGTGGGGTTTTCTTCATACAGGAAAAAAAACACAAATAGTTCAGCTTATTCATTAATCATGTTTTTTCTTTTAAACCAGGTTCTTATCTACGATGTTGAAATTCAGCCCAATCGCCATGATTTCATTGGAATTTTACTATTCTAAAGATGCACAGGTATACTTCATCAATAGAAGCTAGGAGAAAGAATCACGCAACACTGCAACACATTGTGTCACCTTATAGCAAGGTTATTTTTTTATTTATTTAATTACAAGAGTAATAATTATTACTATTAGTATTAGTATTATTAGAATTGTTATATTTTTCAACTCCGGGACGCTCCCGGGATAAAATCTAGTATGCTTATATACTTTTGACATATTACAACTTTATTTTTCTTTGGTCTTTTTTTTTTGAACGACCAACAAATTGGAATCACTCACGGAACACTGGAGTACTATCGTGCCACCAATGTTGCGCGCGATCATATTCCACCACCCAGTCACCAATTCAGGAGGAAACTCATAATTATGAGAAAACCCCCTTTGTGAGATTCGAACCCAATACCTTATGGTTCCTAAATTTTTATGATTTTGTGATATAGTTTTGTTATTATTTTTTGGATTGTATGATAATCGATAAACGTAGAATTCATCGGGCTGGCATGGCTTTTTCCACGTTGCTGCATCCAGCTGTGAATCCATATATTCCATAGACTTGACATTAAATCTCAACCCCTTTATATTATTATAATTAGAAATTCAACATGTTATAAATAACAAATGGTTTTATAACCTATGAAAGACGGTCTGGATGGGAAAATCAGAAGAAAGGAAACAAAAAAAAAAATAATACATAGTAAAAAAAATAGGAAGTCATCAAAAGCGTATCAAATAGAGTCTGATTGAACTCATTCAAGAGATATTGGAACCGTCTAATCGAATTTTACGATCTTAGTTGAGTAAACTGCACGAATGGTCCCTGTGGTTTCCCAAAATTTAAAGTATGCTCCTCAGCTTTTCAAAATTACCCAAATGGGATTTGTAGTTTGAATTTTATTGCATCAGTGGTCTCTGACTTGAATGGAGGTTAATTTTTAAGTTAAGCCTATGTGAAATTACTAAATTACCCCTCTTTAAAAAAATAAAATAAAAGATATTATCGACCAACCAAACCAAAACCACCACTTCCGAACCCATCCCCCTTCCCTGTCCCCCGTTAATTATTATTAGAAACAACAGTAGCAACAAGATCGGGTTGATTGAATATGTTGCGGCAGAAGCTTGGATTAGAATCGTTTTGGAAGAGGGTATGGTGGTTGTTGAGAGGGGGGAGAGAGATGGTGATGGTTGTTTGAGGGAGGAGGTGGTGGTGGTTGGAGGAGGAGGAGGGGAGTGATGTTGGTTGTTTGGGGAGGTGGTGGTGGTCCAAGTAAATATATACATAAAAGATTAAATTGCTCGAATGGTTCCTATGGGTTGTTTGGTCGTTTTACATGACTTAACTGAAAATTTTTAATGAAGTTAGCTAGTAAGGACCAACGTGTTATAAAATGTCAACGTTAGGGACCATTAAAAATAGATGGGGAAATCTGTTCAATTCGTGCAAACCATAGGGACCATCTATGCAGTTTACTTTCTTAGTTTTTAAGTTTTTGTTTTTTTTAGATTTTTAGCTTCTAGTTTTTAGAATTTGTGCTATATCATTGTGTCTTTTCTTTATTTTCGTCATTGTTTCATTTCTATGATTCATAGTGTCTTTTTCCCAGACACCGTGTTATATTCATTGGCATTGCGTTATATTTCCTGACTTATTGTGTTATATTTCGTGATCAGTTATATTTTTTTGTATATTTCTCACCCTTCTCATGTTTGTTACACTTTGTAGGATAGCTTGACCCTACGATAATAAACTAAAAACGAAACTTGAAATAGTATTCCTATCCAATAAATAAGATTGTATAAGATATTTTTTTTTTATAAATCACATTTAATTATATAGGGCATGTTTGGATAAACTTATAACTTATCTCTTTTTTCACCTTCTTGTCTCCTTTTTCAAAAAGTCATACAATCATAACTTATAACTTATCTCTTTTTCCACCTCCTTTTCACATTATTCAAACCCAAAAAGTCTTTTTCAAACAATCACCCAAACACTTTTAAAATAACTTATGACTTTTTAGAAAAGTCATAATTTATGTTCTAACAAGGTAGAAATAAGAAGAGCCAAACACCCTCATAGTTGGTTTCCGGTTCGACCGATCAGTCCAGTCCGGTTGCAACTACACCTTGTCACAAGATTTAAATATGGTGTTGTATACAAGCATCAAATGTACCAAGTAAAAAAACAAAAACATACATGTCTTGTTAGTTATCATTTATATCAAAGAAACTAAATTTATTTCCTACTTGTTTGTTTGACCAGGCCAAGTGGCCAGTTTATCTTTTTTCTCTTCTATTCTATTCTGAGTATTCTCCCTTCAAGTCAATACCCTTTTAAATCTCTCTCATAAAATCCCCAAAAATGTTGTCAATTCAAAGGAAAGTTTGATCATCATGTCAAGTGCTGATCTTCTTTGCATTCCATCATAATTTACATGTTGGGTTGTTTTCAGGTCACCTACTTTTACAATTCTTTCCAATATTATTCTTGTCTTTGATATTGCTGTTGACTTCCAAGTCTTCCTGTTTTAATCAGAAACAAACTAAGACATTTTTTTAACATTTAGACTGCAAGTATGCCCTTTTATAGCAAACTTAGGATTATGTTTAGTTAGCAACTTAGGAATTATAGCAAAATTTAGAATTATGTGTTATTAGAAATTATAGCAAAACTTAAAATTTGGTTAAGTAGCAATTATAGCCATAAGATAAAGGAGTGGAGATTGAGATGGTTTGGATATGTGAAGAGGAGGCCGACGTTGATGCCAGTTAGAGCGGTAGAAACGCTCATTGTGGTAGGGAAGAGGAGTAGAGGCAGGCCCCAAATGATTTGGGATGAGCGGGTTAGTCAAGATTTGTTAGAGTTGCACCTCTATGAGAACATGAGTAGGCAAGGTTTCCAGGATAGGAGCTCGTGGAGGCGTAGGATTAAGGTCAAGGATTTTTTTTTTTTTTTTTTTTTTTTGGGGGGGGGGGGGGGGGTAGTGTTTTAGCTCATTCACCTATTCTTCTGTTGCCGGTAGATGTATGGTTTGCCTACATCCCGCCCTCCTCAGACCCTGCCAATAGCAACATGGGATTTACTAGGTATGGTTGTTGTTGTTGTTGTTGTCGTTGTAGGTGTGTAGCATAACCAACATATTTGTTTAATTAGGTTAATCATGCTTTGTGTTATGATTGGAATCCATTCTTCAAATCTGCAAATATTTGCGCTGAATACACCATAACACACTTTATAAACTAGTAAACCACAAGAAGCTAGGTCAAATCTGCTAACTATGGAGGTTATAATAAGGACCAGAAATAAATTTTGACTAAAATTTTGCTTCTCAGGTCCTTGTTCGTATCCTAACGGGATGGCATCACGAGAGTATGAGGGTATTAGGCTGAGTCAACCAGCGATACAGAAGGATATATAATGATCCCAGCTATATCAAATTGGTAGCATTTATTTATAATAACTGTGTTGCAATGGAAGTACTTACAAGCACTTCTTCAGCAGCAGCTTCAGAGTGTATCTCTCAAACTATAGAAATAATTACCGAACTAGCCTTCGAAGTTAAGAAAGTTTTTGTAGAGAAGGAGAGTTTTGCAGAACTTACTTCATATCTGGATAGAATTGTTCCTCTTTTAAAAGAGTTAAACAAAAACGATACCAGTGATGTTGAGCATAGTTTTGTTGAGGTTCTGAATCAACAAGTCAAAATCGCTAAACGATTGACTGCTGAATGCAGTCAGAAGAACAGAGTGTATCTTTTAGTAAATTGCCGGTCGATCTCCAAACGCATAAGGGAAATTACAAGGGAAATTAGCCGGGCGTTAAGTTTAATTCCTTTTTCCCAATTAGGAATTTCTGCAAGCATGAAACAGGATCTTGGTCAACTATGTGATGTGATGCAGTCTGTAGAGTTTAAAACAGCTATAGCAGATGAAATGATTTTGGAGAAAATAGAGTCGGGAATTCAGGAAAGGAATGTAGATCGCTCATATGCCAACAATTTACTAGTTTCCATTGCACAAGTTCTTGGAATATCGACTGAACGGTCTTCGTTAAAGAAAGAATTTGAAGATTTTAAGAGTGAGATAGAAAATGCACAGTTGAGGAAAGATCAAGCTGAAGCAATTCAAATGGATCAAATAATCGCTTTATTGGAACGAGCAGATGCAACATGTTCTCCTGAAGAAAAAGAGAGAAAATATATGACTAAGCGGACGTCATTGGGAAGTCAACCATTAGAACCACTTCAGTCATTTTACTGTCCTATTACCCGAGAAGTTATGGTGGACCCTGTTGAAACGGCTTCTGGTCACACGTTTGAAAGAGCCGCCATTGAGAAATGGTTGGCTGATGGGAGTAACTTCTGTCCTTTAACCATGACCCCTTTGGATAAATCATCATTACGGCCTAATAAGACATTAAAGCAATCAATCGAGGAATGGAAGGATAGAAACACCATGATCACAATTGCTTCACTCAAACCAAAACTCTCAAAGCCATTGGTGGAAAATGAGGAAGAAGTGATTTGTTCTTTGGAGGAGTTGCAAAAGTTATCTGAAGAAAGAGCCGTGCACCGGGAATGGATAGTTTTGGAGAATTACATTCCTACCCTTGTGGAGTTACTTGGTGGTAAAAGCCGAGAGATAAGGACTCGCACACTTGTCTTACTTTGCATTTTGGCAAAGGATAGTGATGATGCAAAGGTACATATACTTTATTTGCGCTGTTTATTAATTGCATAAAAAGTTGCTAACTTTGGTCAGTTTTTGTTATGGGTATTTACCTAACATAACCGGTTTTCAGGCGCCATGGTTTTGACAGGTTTGCGCATCTGATTACCTAAAATTTTAGTCTTTGAATGTTGGCTACCTTTAATCAAAGTTTTGATACTTTGATCGGTTTTCTGGTAAAAAAAGGTTTTGTATCTAGAATAGAAACTGGACCAAAGTTTTCGCTGCTTTGTATCTTCTTATTTTGTGTTTATTTTCTTCTCATACTCAAAGATTATTTTAGGATAGGATTGCAAAAGTCAATGGTGTGATTGAATCTATAGTTCGGTCACTTGGGCGTCGACTTTCTGAAGGAAAACTGGCAGTTGAATTATTATTTGAATTGTCACAAAATGAGACTTTGAAAAATTGCATTGGGATGGTTCAGGGATGCATACTACTTTTAGTGACCATGTCCAACAGCGAGGATACTCAAGCTGCCACACGGGCACGTGAACTTTTGGCCCAACTTTCCTTCTCTGATCAAAATGTCATCCAGATGGCTAAGGCTAATTATTTTACACATCTGCTGCATCGACTCTCTTCAGGTTATTTCTGTAAACAAGATACTATTTTATATCAAATTTTTTATATCAAAAACGGCTTCTGTTAGAAACCATTTTTATTCCATGTGGTTTTGACCCATTTACTTATGAGTGGTTTGATTTTGTGGTATTTTTTTGCTCTCAAATGGTTGCAAGTCCCCAAAAGTCTATTTATGCAGACGATAAATATTAAAATCATGATTGTATTTAACAAAGCAATGTTTTTGTAATCATAACACACCGACTATTTGTAAAATGGACAGAAAACGTTCACGGGTCAGCGAGTCTCTTTTGACCATTACTAAAAAGGCATGTTTTTGATGACAGGATCAGAAGAAGTGAAGATGTGTATGGTGACAACATTGGCAGAAATGGAACTAACCGATCACAACAAATCTTCTTTGTTTGAAAACGGTGCACTTGATTCACTTCTTCACTTGGTCTCACAAGGAAACCCAAGGATGAAAGAAACAGCTGCTAAAGCACTTAGGAACCTCTCAAGCTTACCTAAAAACAGCATACAAATGATAAGACATGGTTCAGTGAACTCGTTGGTCAATCTTCTCTACAATCACACATCATCACACTGTTTACAGGATGAGTTGGCAGCCATAATCATGCATCTCGCCATGTCAACCATGTCAACCATGTCACAGAATTATAATGAACCACCTATTTCATTATTTGAATCTGATGGAGATATTGATACCCTTTTTTCTTTCATTGTTTGTACAAGACCGTCGGTGCAGGAATGTTTACTTCATTCTTTTTATGCCATGTGTCACTCTCCTTTAGCTGTTGCAGTGAAAACAAAGTTGAGACAGGTAAAGTCTTTGTTCCGATAACTTCACATTTATATGTTGATTTATTGTACAATTTCTTAATTTTTGTTACGTAATTTTTCAGAATCCAGAAAACGTAAAATCATTGGTGGGTTTATGTGAAAATGAAAGCCAGAAAGTGAGGTCAAATGCTGTTAAGTTATTCTGTTGTTTATCGGAAGATGGTGATGACAAAGAGATTATAGACCGCATTGGGCTTAACTCAATCCCGACACTGATAAAAATAATAAAATCTCCCCTTGATGAAGAGGAGATTTCTTCTGCAATGGGTGTGCTTTCAAACCTGACTCAGTCATCTCAACTCACCGACACACTTATAAACGCAGAGGGACTTCCTGTTATTTCCACATGTCTTCGTGATCATATGCAGAACAGGCCACACAAGAAGCAGTTAATCGAGAATACAGTCGGTTCACTGTGTCATTTCACCATCCCCACAAACCAGAATTCGCAGAGGAAAGTAGCCGAGTCCGGTGTCATTCCCTTATTGGTCCAGTTGTTAGAGCTAGGAACAAGTTTGACCAAAAGAAAAGCATCCATTGCTCTTGGTCAACTTTCTAAAAATTCATTCGCGTTAACTCACCCAATCCCGAGATCCTTGGGGGGCATATTCAAATGCTTCTCGTCTCAATCTGAATCAGCGTGCCCTGTTCATCAGGGAATCTGTACAGTTGAAACGTCGTTTTGTTTAGTGGAAGCCGATGCAGTTTCACCCTTAGTGAGACTTTTGGAAGATTCTGATTTAAATGTCTGCGAAGCTTCTTTAGATGCATTGCTGACTTTAATTGAAGCTGAAAGACTACCATACGGGTCTAAAGTTCTTGCTGAAGCTAATGCCATACATCCGATTATAAAACTACTGAACTGCCCATCTTCAAGTTTGCAGGAAAAGGTATTGAATGCGTTGGACAGAATGTTTCGTTTGTTAGATTTGAAGCAAAAATATGGACATTTGGCTCAAATGCCTTTAGTTGATCTAACTCAAAGGGGAAACAACAGAACAAAATCTTTGGCAGCCCGGATTCTCGGTCAGCTAAATGTCCTACATGATCAGTCATCTTATTTCTAGGAACATAAATTGATATTTGTTAGGGTTATGGTTTGTCTTATGATCAGTTGGTGAGTAGATAGATCACTTATATCCTGATTTTTAGTGAAATTCTTTTCACATTGATTTTGTACACAGCTAAGCCTTTGTATTATATTTGTATATGACATTTTATAGTGTTACATAAAAGTTTTCAGTTTCCTTTTTGCAAGAAATGTAACATTATATTCTTCTTCAGATTTTAAGTCAACATTATATATTTGTTCTCATGTTAAAGGCTACACGCGACACTACACTACGAGGGAATGCTCGTTGTATGGTCATTGTAAAACAGGCAATTAATCCTTGCTTCGACCCTAAGAGGGTGTTTGGGATTGATTTTTTCAAAACAGCTTATGCGTTTTGGAAAAACAGGGGTGGAGCTGCTTTTAGATTATTGCGTTTTGGTAGCCTAAAAATTCATTTCAAAACTCAACCCCAAACACTAAAAACTGACTATTTTTGTTTTCAAAACGCAATAATCTAAAAATTCATTTCAAAACGCAACCCCAAACACCCCGTAAGTCTGTGTTGAATGACTGTAGTCCACTAGTCCTAGAGTTGGAAACCTTTAAAAATACATATTTGCCAAAGCTTTTACCATTTCTCTAGTGTACGTTGGAATACCTCAAATACAATTCACAACATGATAATGGTGCATAGCATAGTAGCATACTCTACATTAATAATCAATATAATGGTGTCTATATATAAAATGGTGCACATTAACATATCAGTAAATCTACCACATTAGAACACCCACACACATACTTTAGATCCAAACATCATACTCACGAATGATCAATTCACAAACACCACCTCAATGGTTAGTGAATTCATGCTAGTTCCACATAAGAAACCCATTCATGGATCACCTTTTGTCCTTTAGCTATAAAGGTAAAATAGTCATTGGGTAATAAATTAACAATTTTTTTGCACAAGGGGACCTATATAGTCATATCAACATATGAAACCAACTGCATTATCTGTTTATTCTCGTTACACTCACTCTTAAGCCTCTAATGACATACTTATGTTTATGTTTTTTTACATCTAGTATATATTAACTTCACTATTCAGAGTTTCTTACCTCATCATACATCTCATTGGTTCAACAATCAATGGTGTAGAGGTTGCCAATGAGCTCCTTACTTCTACCCTAGAAAATAAAAACTCATTTCTAATTTTTCTCTTGAAGATATTTAATATTTTTATTGCTAACTATTAGAGTCTATTTGGTATGAGTTAATGGAATGAAGAAGGTTATCCAATAGACAAAGGAATGTAATTGATGATTACCATTCCATGGTCTTGTTTGGTTACCATATGAGAATGGAATGAATCATTACTTTGTATTATTTGGTAGGTAGGAAAAGACGAAGGAATAAGATCGGCGGTGGTGAGTGGCGGTGGCGGCGGTTGCAATGGGTGCCAACGACAGTGGTGGTGGTCGGTGAGTGGCGACAGCGGCGGTGGGTGGTGGTGGTCAGCGGTGGCGGTGGTGGTGACAGTAGCAGCGACGGCGGTTGTGGAGGTTGGCGACAGCGGTGGTCAGTGGGTGGCGGTGGTCGGTGATTGAGAGTGGCGGCGGTGGCGGTGGCGGTTGGTGGATGAAACGAATTTTGGGGTTTAAGAGGAAATGAAATGGAGAAGGCAATGGATTATTCCACTACCTTACTACCTTGACCAACCAAACATTTTTTTTTTCATTCCGTTGTCGTAATGCTCCTCCATTCCATTCCGCCTCTAATACCACATAACCCACCATCTTGGTAAAAATGAAGGGTAAGTATTTACATAGTGAAATAAAGCAGGATGTTTATTAGCGATCTCATCAGTCATCAATTCATCATTCTCTCTGTCCAAAGTTGCGTAAAACCCTAATAAATTTCAAACGAATTCATTAATGGGGGACGAAAAGATGATATATCATGAAAGGCAAAAGTTACAATTTTGTCTCTTACACGCTCTCAATAATCTTTTCCAGGTTTTCTATTCCTTTTTCATCTCTATACTATTCATTCTTCTAACCCTTTAATTTTATTAATCAATTAATATGTAACTACTGAAATCATATCAGATCAGATCAGATCAACTCTTTGGAATAAGGCTCCATCATTATTCATATGTTTCAGATCTTCATCTTATTAGGCTTCAGATTTTAGAAATTACATGAATTTCTTAGAGAACTGTACCTAACATCACTGAAAATAGATCAATTTTTTACTGTTTGGAATAAGGAGATTATTTTTATTAATTAGTTACCCCATACTTCCAAAATTTGGTATATATTCATTGTAGTTTTATGGCTTCAGGTATTAAAATTCAATTCATTTTGTTAATTAATGACTCCACAGCAGTACATATGTTTCAAATTGTATTTAAGTTCCAGTTTGTTGTAACCCGGGCATAGTTGCAAAAGTCGTCTAGTTGACCCATTACTCGCTGAGCACTCGCTACAGAGAGGGTCACCGAGTATAGCCGAGTTGGCCAAATATTCTGAGCACTCCCCCGAGTACTCGCCCGACTAGGCCGAGTATTCGCAACTCCCCAGTCGGCCGAGTTGGTAGCGCCTAGTGAGTTCTGCAACCAGGAACCCTGGTATCAAAATGAAGCGATTCTTGATCCGGAAATGAATTTGATGCTAAGACGCTGAGAGATACAGTCACCCCTCAATCTGCCAAGATTGAGTTAGCAAAGGAAAAACTATTAATCAACACTTAGAAGATAAAACTGAGAGTAGTTTTTCTGCAAATGTAATCGGCCATTTCTTTCTCGTTTGTTCTCTCCCGTAAATAGGATCAATTACAAGCAGTGACAGAAAATATTACTAGACCTCCATATCTCTTCTATTAAAGCTAAATAAAGCAACTTAATTGGAAACGGTAGACGTGCAGTGACTACTAGAAACATAATGCAATAAGAATTAATTAAAAAAAAGATTGCGTGAAAGGACAAACAAGATAACTGCATGGAGGAAAACAAACATGGGATGAACAGATCACGGTGGAAACGGAGTCTCCTGCTGGCTTTATACTGATTTTCCCTCTCATGTGCGTCTAACTCAGTTGGGGAGCTGACCCAGTTGACCCACTTATCCTTTTCGTGAACCTGTTGGTTTTGTAGTAGCTCATGATGAAAACCGTGTACATCACAGTCTTTGCGCAATTTTGGTAAAATTAATTTCATTTTTTGTTGCGATTCAGGAGAAGGATGCATTTACACGAAAAGATTTGGATGATATAGCTGAAAAACTTGTTCTTGAAGATCCATACAAAGGAAACTGGACGCCCCTTCGGGTCATCTTCAAGCCTCATCATAATTCACTAACTGGTAATTATGATATAAACGTGTTAATTGCTGCAGTAGAAGGGAAGGGTAAGAAGGTAATTTGGCATGATCGGCGTAATAAAGCTTCTTCAATTAATCTTGATGAATCTGAAAGTAAGTTAACAGGAATCGTGTTAAATATTCCTGTTAAAAGATACGGTGGGATTTGGAAAAGCAGACATTGGGTTTGTTTGAGAAAGATCAATGGTGTTTGGTATAATTTGGATAGTGATTTTGCATCTCCGTACTCGTTTGAAAGTGTTGAAGAGTTGAGGGATTTCTTGGATGCTGCGATTAGTGCTGGTACTGAAATACTGATTGTAAAGAAGGATGAGTAGTTACATACAGTATTGTGTTTGTATATATCCGCTCGATTATCTCTATTCTCAGGTTAAGGTAACACTCGTGCTTGAAGCAACCTGTTTGATAATGCTATGTAAACCATGTTTAGGATAACAGTTATAGTGAATGATCCTAATATCTATTCCTGATATGTGAATACAATGATTTAATAGGTTGTATGTATTAGGAATAATAGTGGCCTGATTTTCTAAGTGCTTGACCTATTTAGCTAAATAAGCTTGTCTGAGATAACGCTATCTTCTTCATAAGTAATGAACACTAGTAATTTATGCATTGCTGCTTTTATTTTTTGTTCGTTCCAACCACCATTGAAACGGAAACCTTACTACCGCAGCTGCTAGACTACCACCCTGGAAAATCATCACGGTCTCTGATCCATTGAAGCGTGTTTTCAACTTTATCGTGGACATCACTAGAGGCTAGCCGGCTACCGGTTTCAGTTACATGCAAAAGGGCGTTTGTTCTCCGTGATGAATTACAGGCGCCATTGACACACCATGCCCTAAATATAAACCCGCAAATGCTAACCTGCACACTGGGTGAAGTTTATCCCATTAATCTATCATTATAAACATTAGTTGAGTTCCTTGAACTCGATGGTATCTCGAATGAGGTATATTCTGACTTTTTCAGGCTTTAGCTCCTTTGAAATTGGAATTATGCATTAGACAACTTAAAGTTAAAGGAGGAATGCAGGTGAATATACAGAGAACTATCTTTTGCAAATTTGGAACTTAAAAGTCTCAATATTTTGGATTTTGAAGAAACTGCATAATGTAGGTTTGATGATAGTTTCAAGAGCCAATTAATATTGCAATTTCTGTTTTATATTAATGTTACTGCTATCTTATATTAGTTTCATTTTATTATTTGGGTTTTGATAAAATGGCACCATTCACACTGATCTTTTACTGATTGCTATTTTATGTTAGTTTTTTATCCACCATTTTTTATTTTATTAAAATACATCTAAATTATTTAGGTATTGAGTGTGAGAAATTGAGAATTACCTTGGTTCTCTCTTCTGGTTGGTATC
Organism: Ambrosia x helenae; assembly: GCA_030844895.1. NCBI lineage: Eukaryota > Viridiplantae > Streptophyta > Magnoliopsida > Asterales > Asteraceae > Ambrosia > Ambrosia x helenae. The sequence goes on along the minus strand of JAUTDX010001373.1, from coordinate 52,626 downwards.
AATCAATCTCTTAATGTTTTGGCGTGAATCTGGTGTGGTTTACTAGCGGTTCTCATGTGAATCCAATGTGGTTAAGTAGTTCTTTGTGAACCAGCATTAGTTTAACAACATATTATTATTATTTTTTAATTTAATTTAAGAAACATAAAATTCACGTAAAAAATCAACATTAAAAAGTATTGCCTCATACTAATAACATTATTAAACTAGTATCTAGGATCCGCGTGTTGCAACGGGATCATTAAACCGAACGAAAAGTAGAAATAAAAATGTTGAACCACGCAGCGCGTTGCGCGTGTTAATGTTTAAAAATTAGATCAAAACGTAAAACATGGAAAAGAATAACCGAGTTGAGCAAGTACCCGCAAGTTGCGATGGAATCGTTAATAGAAAAAAAAAATTCGCAAAAACGTTAAACCATATATGCGCGTCTAAAGTTCTTGCTGAAGCTGATGCCATACATCGGATTATAAAACTACTGAACTGCCCTTCTTCGAGTTTGCAGGAAAAGGGATTGAATTCCTTGGAGAGAATATTCCGTTTGTTGGATATGAAGCAAAAATATGGAAATTTCGCTTAAATGGCTTTAGTTGACTTGACCCAAAGGGGAAACAACAAAACAAAATCTTTAGCAGCCCGGATTCTCGGTCAGTTAAATGTGCTTCATGATCAATCCTCTTATTTCTAGGGGTCTTAAAGTTGAAATCGATGTTTGATAGGTAATTTTTGTTATGGTTTGTAATTTGTATTATCATCAGTTGGTAGATAGATAATCTGCTGATCTTTTAGTTAAACTCTTTTGTAACTGTTTTTTTTTCACAGCTTTTGTATACAACTACTATATGACAAATACATATATACACCTCAGTTAAATTGAAGTTTTGGTGTAACATTCAAAGTTCTCTCTTACTTTTTTGATGTTTCATAAGAATCGAAACCGAATCACTTACTTTGAAGCTTGAGTCAAGCCACCATCACAACAATACTCAAACAGTTTGAAGAAATAATGAAGGTTTTTACTCGGATGAACAAGACTTAACATCCACATCAAAACTGTTACTCAAGTTTGATTATCTGGGTTACTGATTCACAGCTGGGTGGGATCAAACCACAAGGATAGGCATGCTCAGAATAATGTCAAAACTGGCTTGGGACTCTATTTTGAAGGTGTTACCTTGAATTCCGGTAAAAGGGGCAGTGCAATGGTAAGAATCCGATTCCCTTATAGCATAGGCTTCGTGTATGATGCATCCCGTTTCCACTAGTTTCTTGGCAAAAATTGTTAAAGGCCACATGCCCAATGCAAGCTGTGATTTAACTGATCCCGTTGGTTAACAGGGTATTGGTGGACGGTGGTACCCTGTAAGTTTTTCGGTATCGGATTCTCATGGTTATGAGAAATAAAAAAAAACTTGAGGGGCATATTTACTACGGAGTATATCTTAAAATGAAAGGTCGGTTATATATGTTCATTAAGCTTTAGTTACTTTGCATTTCTTCCAGTAAACCACTAATACCAATCCACAAAAGCTAAGTAACATTCAGTCTATTAGTAAATCCTATTTAGATCATCAACTAATTTTCCATGAGGAACTGAATAGGCGAAACCAAGAGTCACCAACAACCACCCCTATCGAACAAGGAGTATCAAGATCTCAAGAGGAGGAAGAATGAAGAACTAGAGAGATTGAAGATGGAGGACGCTGACAGAGGAGAGAGATGGATTCCGGTCTAGAGTAAGAGGGAGACCAAAAGAGAAGAAATTTCAGAAGAAGATGGAGAGACTACGGAACACCACCACTTTCTTTGTTTCAAACTTACCCCCTGGGTGTAACGGAGAGAAGTTATGGTTGGCTTTTCAAAAATACGACAATTTAGAAGATGCATTTTTCCTTGCAAAAAGAGACGGAACTGGTAATGCCTTTGGTTTCTTGAGATTTTCTGGAGTAAGGGATGCTGAGAATTGGGCAAGGTTCATCACTAGGGAAGTCATCGATGGTGCTTTATTGGGGATAAATGTGACAAAGTTTAACAAGGACGGGAGCAAAAATACTAGCTGTGATAAGAGAGGAGACAACACCGTCTTTTCCAGGTTGGGTCCTTCGGTGAAACAGGTGGAGAAGAAACCGAAGGAGTCCTTACCGGTTAACAGGACCTATCGTGACCCCGCTGGGTTGAGGTTGGGCGGCCACTCCACCTCACTTCCTAATCGTATTGACCTTCCACCTATGAAAACCCAAGCCAAAACAACTTTGGAATTTAAATCCCTAGTTGGGGAGGCGAAAGACTTGGAAGTGTTTAAAAAACCGGAGGAGCTAATGTTTGAGGAAATGGATCCAAGTGTCGTTATCAGATATTTAGGTGGTGTTAAAGTAATGATAACCTTCGGATCATTTTAGGAAGAGGATTTTCTTACTGATCAGTATGACTACTGGTCTAGGTGGTTTTCCAGGTTGTATGTGTGGGAAAGTATTCCTCCAACCTTTGATCGAATAACATGGGTTAAGGTTACCGGAGTTCCGGTTTGTTTATGGGATAGACATGTATTTAACTAGATAAGTGAGAGGGTTGGGAGGTTGTTTTCTAGATCTAAGGTGACTATGGAGGATACCGATATGTCAGAAAACATTATGGCGATGGTGGTTCATTCTGGTAAAAGGATTTCCACGGAGTTTTTAATGTCATGGGAGGGGCATTCTTTTATTGTCTGGGTTCAAGAAATTGAGGTTGATTGGAAACCTTCGTTTCCAAACAATATGGTGCCGAAAGGTTTGTCGGAGGATAAACCGGTGGTTCGTTCAGTCATCTTGAAACAGGCCGTCGATAAGGAAGATGAAGAGGTGATTGGTGTTCCTACGTGCATGGGAAGTAGGAAAGAGAATGGGTCTATTGATGGTTCGGATTTCGAGGCTGATTTGGAGTCTGGAGATTCCCCACCTTCTGTCAGCATGGGAATTGGAAACGTCCCTCATCTTCCTAATGATGGGCCCACTACCAATAGACCTGTCAAGGTTGATTTTTCTCCTGGTGATGGGCTGGCCTGCTTGGGTCACTTTCCTACCAATACAAATGGGCTTATTTTTGTAACATTGAGAGCTAAAGATAAGAAGAAGAATAGATTCAAAGGAGCCCATCTTCTTAAAACTCCTTATTTGAATAACCCAGCTTACTCAGACCCATTCAGTCTTGATGATGTAATTAGAAAATATGCTGAAGAAACTCTAATGGCAAAAATGAAGAGGGGAGATCCAGATCGTTCACTGGCTGGGAAATTGAAGGCGGGAAATTCGGGTGCTAAATCTGTTACCGCTGTGGATAGTGAGGTAAACGGGGCGTCTTTGAATGGTGAAGTTGATGCTACCTTGAAGTATGGAGAGTGCCTAGGGGTGGAAGTAGATGGTTTTTCTAATCATGTGAGGAAGATGATTAAGGGGGAAAGGGAGAATGTTGTGTTATCATGAATCTGTTGACCATTAACTCTAGAGGAGTGTCCGGTTCGGATAAGCCGGTTGGATCAGAAATTTGAAAAGGGAGGCAAAGATTTCGTTTTTGTGTATTCAGGAGACTTATGTTAATTTTGTTCCTGAGTCGTTTTGGGCTTGATTCTGGGATAGATCCAAGTATCAGTTCGTGCTTCTGAAGTGGTCTGTACATCCGGTGGTTTGGTGTCTATTTGGGACCCGTCGATTTTTATGAGTGTAGATTCTAGCTTGGAACAACATTTCGTTTTGGTCTACGGTTTCATTAAAGGCATGCAGGGTAGAGTCAATATTCTTAATATACACGCTCCTAATGACGTTGCTTTGCGAAGGCGTCTTTGGGATAAACTTGTTTCCATTAAAAACCAATCTGACGGCATGTTGGTAGCCATGGGAGATTTTAATGAGGTGAGATCTGAGGAGGAGAGACTGAATTGTATTTTCAATGCTAATGCCACTGCAAATTTTAATGAATTTATCAGAAGAGTGGGTTGGTTGGAATATCAGATGTGTGGGGGATGTTTCACATACATTTCCGACAACGTTGAGGTGAAATATAGTAAACTGGACAAAATATTTGTTTGTGAGGAGTTTATGAAAGTTTGGCCGTGTGCCAAGGTGGAGGTTCGTGGTAAGGGTCCTTCCGACCATTGCCTGGTTTCCCTTTCTTGCTCTAATACGGATTTCGGTCCCATCCCATTCAAATTCTTTAACTCCTGGATTAATTCGCCTAAGGGTTGAGTTAAGACTCAAGCTCCGTAAAATCAAGTTGAACAGGGTAAAGGACCTTCAACAAAAAGCAAGAATTAATTGGATCAGATTTGGCGATGAAAATTCCTCTTTTTTTCATGGGATTATCAATGCGAACAATGCCTCTCACGGGATCCATGGTCTTTTGATTAATCGGGTGTGGTCGTTGGATCCGAGTAAGATTATAGAAGAGGTCAGGAGATGGTTCCACAAGCAATTTTCTGAGCCAATGAGCAGAAGGCCTACATTTACGAATTATGGGTTACCCGGCTTCTGGTTGACCAGGCCGATTCTCTCATTTGTCCGTTTGACTCGGAAGAAATTTGGAATGCTATTTGAAGTTGCGAGGGGGGTAAAGCCTCCGGGCCCGATGGTTTCTCGTTGAAGTTTGTTAAAAAAATTTGGAACCATCTCAACTGATAGAGTGATAGTGCTAGGTGTTATGGAGGAGTTCTTTGCTAATGGAGTTATTTCAGAAGGGTGCAACCCATCCTTTATCGCCTTAATCCCAAAGTTAACGGATCCCCAATCCTCGGAATGTTTTAGGCCGATTTCTTTAGTGAGTTCTATGTACAAGATTTTGGCTAAGGTTTTGATGAGAAGACTTAAGAGTGTCATGCCTACTATTATATCTTCGGCTAAATCGGCCTTTCTGGAAGGAAGAAATATTCTTGATAGCCCCATGATTGTTAGTGAGACGGTGTCGTGGGCGAAAAAATCTAAAAGGCAGATCTTGATATTTAAAGTGGATTTTCGGAAGGCATATGATACTCTTAATTGGAAGTTTTTGTTTCGGACTATGGAATTTATGGGTTTTCCGGCGAAACGGATTGAATGGATTAAAGGTTGCTTACAATCGGGTAAGGGCTCGGTTATTGTTAATGGTGCCCCTACTAAAAAATTCGCAATCAAGAGGGATCTTCGGCAAGGTGATCCCCTCTCCCCTTTCTTGTTTATTATTGCTATTGAAGTTATTACCATGCTTATGAACCAGACCGTCGAGTTGGGGATGTTCCATGGGATCAAGTTACCGAATGATGGTCCCGTTCCTTCTCACTTATGTTATGCCGATGATGTTTTGTTCTTCGGGGAATGGTCGGAATGCAATATGTATAGCTTGAACCGTTTTCTTCGTTGGGTTAGCTTGATTTCGGGGCTAAGTATTAATCGGCACAAATGCCAACTTTTTGGCGTTGGTGTCAATTCGAAGGAGGTGTCCAGGTTTTCGAAGGCGCTAAGGTGCAAAGTGGGTGCTTTTCCGTTTACTTATCTTGGAGTCCCTATTGGAGCCACACTCGCGAAGTCGGTGTTGGGAAGTTTACCCTCATACTATCTTTCTATTTTTGCAGCCCCAAAATGTATTATTAGAAAACTTGAGGGTATTAGAAGGGACTTTGTGTGGGGTATTTCGGATAGAAGCAACAAAGTGAGATGGATAAAGTGGGAAAAATTCACTCGTCCTAAATGTCGCAGAGTTTTAGGAATGGGAAGTATACATGATTTTAATATCGCCATGCTTTCTAAGCGGTGTTGGAGAATTAGAAGTGAGCCGAATCAACTTTGGGCTAAAGTAGTCTTACATATTCATGGCGAAGCTCTCAAAAATAAAATTATTTGAAAATGGCCAAAATGGCCCGTTGACCGAGTGATTTGCAAGAATAACCCTCTCCCCTCTCTTTGGAGAGACGGGTCACGGCTCCTAACGAGCCTGAACCGTCTCCGAGAGCCTTTGGTTTTACATCCAATGGCCAAACCAACACGTGGCGTCTCTGATCCCGAGGCCTGTCAACCGTCTCTCTCCAGACGGGGCACATTTCCCCATGCCGGCTCGCCTTCAGTTCAACCGTCTCTCCAGCCGGGTCACATTTCCCCATGAGGACTCGCCGTCTCCCGAGACGTCTCGGGTATCTTCGTCTCCGGTGAGTCCCGATGACTAGTCCGACGGTTCAGTTGTCCACCTCAACCCTATAAATACCATTCTCCGTCCCAAACTTCGTCCCATTCCCGTCCGACTCTCCACTACAACTAACACTATCACCACCACCACCACCGTCTCATTCATTCAAATGGCACCCCAACGATGGATCGAGGAACAGGAAATTGCACTAATTTCAGCATGGAAACATGTCGAAGAAAGCCCACACCAAACCAACAAGTGGTACCGTATCTTGCACGAGTACAATCGGTTGGTTGGAGGCTCAGACCGAACCATCGAGTTTCTTAGCCGTAAGTTGACGGATTTGACCACGAAGTGTCAGATCTTCAACGGGTACCACAATCGGACACTTGAAGTGGTACCCTCAGACATGCCCGAAGACGCGGCAATTAGATATGCAAAAAGACAGTATCAATCCAAGGAGCACAAAGAATTTAAACATGTGTCTGCCTGGCAAATGATGAGGGACCGTCTTAACGTGTAGCTTATAAAACCTTTGTAATCGAATTAATTTTATTAATGGAATGAATCTTATGTTTATTTATGTTTTTGTAATATTACAACAATCTTGATTATCAAAACACGACAAATATTACAACAACTATACTATTACAACAACAATAAACAAACTATACTATTACAACGACGGTCGTAGGGTTGCTTGGATATTACTTCCTAAATTTACTTGCTAAGAACTTTGTTTGAATGGTGTATATGCGTTACATAGACAAAGAACTCTTCTTGCAAATAAAATAGACCACCACATCATCGAGGCATTCTACACGGGTTAACCCACGCGCAGATGCAACAACAATCTAAGTAGCTGTACGCAGATGTAACAACAATCCAAATAATCGGACAATATTTTCGTAAGCCGGTAGGCTTCGGTTGGGAAAGTAAAAAACGTCATGAAAGGTTTGGAGGGGGGGAGGGGGTGGGTGCAAATTTTGTGAAGTGAATTGGGCTATTTATATACACTCGTGAGACGTTTCAGACGATAGCCGAAAACGGCTTGAGACGACTCGGCGGTTCTGACCCGTCTGGAGAGAGACGGTTGACAGGCCTCGGGATCAGAGACGCCACGTGTTGGTTGGCCATTGGATGTAAAACCAAAGGCTCTCGGAGACGGTTCAGGCTCGTTGGGAGTCGTGACCCATCTCTCCAAAGAGAGGGAAGAGGGTTATTTTGGCAAATCACTCGGTCAACGGGCCATTTTGGCCATTTTCCCTAAAATTATTCCAGTTAAGGAGTCTTTTCCCGGGTTGTGGAAGGATATAAGTAAAGTGGATGGGGTCCTTGCCGAGGAAGGTATTCTTATACATGATCATTTGAAGGTGTCGGTGGGTGACGGGAAATTGACAAAATTCTGGAAAGATCGTTGGTTAACGAATGAACCGCTCCGATTCCTTTTCCATGAGTTGTATTCCTTGGCTGCCGATAAGGATGCTAGTGTTGCTGATTCTTTTGTCAAAATCGGCTCTAGCGTCCAATGGGTGGGTAGTTGGAAACGCAACTTAAGCTCCAGTGGGGATTGGTTCACCTTTGCAGACCTTCTGTCCAAGATCAGTCGGTTTTCTTTCAGCGGCAACAGGGATGTTCGGAGCTGGGTGAATGAAGATGGGGTTGACTTTTCAGTTAGGCACACAAGGCGTCAGTTGGATTCGGCCAGACATGGAGTTACTTCTAATATTATGGGTCGTTGGGAATCTTGGGTTCCGCCTAAATGCAATGTTTTCATGTGGAGAGCTCTTCTTGGGAGAATCGTTGTCAAAATTGAACTGATGAAGAGAGGTATTCCGGTGGATAGCACGACCTGCGTTCGGTGTGGTTATGAGGTCGAAGATGTGGATCATGCGTTGTGGAATTGTGTGGTGGCTAAAGCCATTTGGTGGCATGTGTTAGTATGGGTTAGAATTCCTTTTCCTACTGCTGTCAACAGTCTGGCTGAATTGATGGTGAAGATCGGGGAATGTCCGGGTTCGAAGACTTGGAAGCGAATGGTCTATTCCATAGCTTGTGCTACGATATGGCGTTTATGGCTAGCTAGAAATGCGAAGATTTTTGACGGGAAGTTCATTCCGCTATGCAAAGTGGTTGATCTCATCAAGGAGGATATTTGGATCGGCAATCGCTCAAATGTTCCGAAGCCTACCTGGGAGAACTAGATAAACTTTGACATGGTTGCTAGTTTGTATTTTGGTGTGCCATGTTTGGCTTGTTTTGTTGTCTTTTGTTTCGTTTTTTGTATTCTCTCAGCTGCTTGCTGGCTTTTTATATTTATATATAAAGTGTTTTGCCCTTTAAAAAAAAGTTAAGTTGTTTATACACTGTTACACAACGGACCCCTCATAATTACAATTGACAATTATAACCCTTAAATATCTATTAGTGTAATAGGTGTAGGCTTCTATCATTCTTGACAGGCTCCCCATCGGGGAGGGGCAAAGTGGGCGCCCTCTCTCAGGTTCCACTTTCTCGGGGGCCCAAACTTCTAATATTTTAAAATATATTTTATATGATTCTTTTTAAATAAGTAGGCTATACTTGAGTTGGTTAGGCCCAATAGTAAATTAATCAAATTGTGGTTACCTACTTATGGTTGGCAGATAAATGAATAATATAAACACCTTGACCCAATTAAACCCATTAATCTTTTAACCTTGACCCAATTACACCATTTTTTTTTGCCTCTTATCAGGCTTGAACTCCCAACCTCCTATTTACAACCCCAACACTTTTACCACCACACCACAAGGGTGAGGCTCAGTAATGTTTTAACTTAAACCCAAATGGGCAATGGTTGAATACCTAATTAATACCAAGTTTCAAGGCCGACCTAACTAAACTCATTAACCTTGTTGTTTACTGTTATCACAAGTTTCATATTTCCGGGGTCCACTTATTCTAGTCACACAGTGCCCCCGAATTCTTACGAACACCCCCGAATCTTTACATAAAGGTCTAGTTATGAATGTGAATTGTAAACAGTTGAATTGTAATTTAAGGCTGAAAAACTCCTTAATCTTTAACTCTTTCTTGGTTTATACTTCAATCTTTATCTCTTCATCAAGTTTAACCTCTAAGCTTTAACTTGAACTTTCTAGATCATCAAGTTCAAACTGTTAAAACATGGTAACCAATTTAACATTAAGTGCATAAAGATTGACTCCTAAATTCAAAAGATTCATCTTCAACATACTCTTTTCCTCTTCAAGACAAACTTCATAACCTAACATTTGGGACCAATTTTAGGGGGAACAAACTCTTATGTCCTATGACCGTTAAAGCAACTACATATATGTAGCCATGAATAATCAATTGGTCCCGATGCAACGATTTGAATATCCACGAAACTACGTCGTAATTACAAAATTTTTATTTTGTTAACAAATCTTGCGAGATCGTCTTAAAAAATGTTGTTGGTCTAGAAAATGTTGCAAGTCACTTAGATGTAACATTTATAAGGCTCCAAGAAAGCTGAACTAAGTTTATATCAACAGCCCATAATACATATCAATCTTAGAGCATCCTCAATAGAGGTTTTTAGAGGTTTTTAGGGGAGGTTTTTAAGATGGTGTCTATTGTGGTGGAGGTTTTTTGTGGAGGTTTTTGGTGAAGGTTTTTCACAAGAAACCTCTAAAAACCTTAGAGGTGGGTCCGGGTGGTGGGGTTAGGATATTATTATAAGATAAGTAATTGAAAATAAATGTAAAAGGTGGTGATTATGTGGCAATGTTTTTAGGGGTTTTTATGTTTCCTTATTGGGTAAGTTTTTAGTATTTTTGAAGAATGAGTGTTTTTCTGATGTGGCAGCTGACTGGACAGGTTTTTAGAGGTTTTTAGGGATCCTTATTGTGGATGCTCTTAGTTATAAATTGTATATATAGAATTAATAATAATTAATAATAAAAAGATATGAACAGATTAATAACAATTATTCAACATAACATAAAACCAATGATCAGTTATCTTCAGGTGTTGATGAAGTAGAAACCTTCTTGATCTCATCATCAATGGCTTTCTCCAACCACATCTCTGCATCTTCCATCATTTCTGGACTGAGTCTGATCATGAGTATGCAAAACTCGGTTTCGTTCAAGAAGCCGTCGCCATCAAGGTCTCCTTCCATGACCATATCTTCTGAGTCTTCCTTGCTCATGCCTTCCATTCCAAGAACTCTTGAATTCTTTCTCAAACTCTCTGGAGTGATCAGCCCGTTGTTCTCGTCCGCTAGCAGCCGAAAACCGCCACAGAGCTCCTCCATGAAGGTGGTTAGTTGTAGCTTTTCTGCCATCACAGGAAGCAAGTCTTGGTAGGCTTTGTTTTCCATTGGTGTTGTTTTAGTGGTTGGAAGAAATGTTTATAGACTTTGTGTATTTATAGGAATGGAAAGTTTATGAAGTACGGATGTCAAGACAACTTGTCAATCGGTTAGGACTTTAGGAATTTTTTTTTTTTTTTTTTTGAACATTGGACTTTAGGAATTGAAAGTATAGTTTTTGACCGTATGTTTGTATTCCAAAACAATGGTGGTTATTTTTTATGATTTTAGAAATTAAGAAGTGGTCAAAAAATTAGATGGTTTAGTATCGAATCAAGATGGCGTTAGATTTAAAATACCCGTTTTGTGACAAATTTTATGATGTTAAATAATATAATAAACATGTAAGACAATAGTAGATCTGGGGGGTCACTCTATCTGCAAGGATAAAAGTAAGGTTTGCTTATATCTCATCCTTCCAGACCTTACTCTTAACTTTGTGAAATGTGGAATTTACTGGGTAAGGTTATTGTTGTTGTTGTTGTATGACAATAGTGAAAATTACCAAAATAGTCTTTTGTTTTTCCAAAAGTTTAAACAAAATTTTAATTTTAACCCTTCTAAAAGCGCGAGCTAAGCCTTAGATGACATCTAAAAGGGCATGCTAAGCCTACAAAAGCGCAAGCTAAGGCTACAGAGGCATGACTAAGCCCTAGCTGTCTTAGCCGACGGAGTTGACGTGTTGACTTCTGATTGACAGATATAAGGGTTGACTACTTTGGTTAAGGCTAAATTTGTCATATCTATTTTTGAAAACTTTTGATCAACTAAGGTTCTTGGTATTTTTTGACAAATACGTAGGGTGTTGATAATCAGTGAAAACTGTCTTAACTACCCTGGTAAACCGAAACAAGCAAGCTGATTTGAGATTAAAAAAAAACTTGGTTTACTCTTTGATTTTGACAGTTAACTAGCTTAAAGATTTGATCGGTGTGAAACTTGAAATTAGTCGTTTAACTTTTATTATTTACGTATTTTTTTTTTAAAGCGAATGTTTTGAAACAAGATCGGTTCAAACCATTTGAAACGAACGATTAAATTGTTGGGTTTGCCTTTCATGGAAATGTAGTTAACCTTTCTGCCCAAAATTTCATCATACCTCATGAAAGCAAACTTTACGATCTGTTTTCGAGTTTACTTGAGGAGGGGAAGTGTGAGTGTGGTGCCACACACATCCAATTTCACCCTTTAATATTATTGTTTGATAACTGTTTTATAACACTATATACATCTTTTCAGTTCTTAAACTCTTAAAACAAAAGGTTGGGCTTAAAACTTTACATAGAGTAGATATAATGTATTTAACACTCTTAAAACTAATTTAAGTAAAAGTTTTTAAATAATTTCGGAAGAGTTCATTATACGATCGAATTGAATCAAGTACAAATGCATTATAATGTAAAAATGTAGTACTTTTATTATTGTGTCGACTTATAACTTTCTTTCGCTTTTGGTTATTAATTAGTAAGAAAAAAATCAAAAGATTTGGTTGTAGGAAGCTTCATGCGAAGGTATGGTTCTTTATATCTTTTAGAAACAGTCACCAAACTTATCATCTTCCATTGATTGTCCTCTTCTTTCTTCTTCCTTCCAAGAACCTTCCTTCTCTTTTCAATTATTCCACGAAACCCAAAAGTATAATTACAAGTGAATTTGGTGATGAGGAAATATTAGAAAAAAAAACATAACGTTTATAGCTCATGGCCTTGTATAGTTGTATTCTAGTGACATTGGTGATTACTCTCTACATATGTGATGTGAGCTGAAATATCCACATATTGATTATGTGGTATTTAGGTATAAAAATTACTGCTAAAATGGACAAAATTACAACTTTTCACTTTTATGTTTATAACAAATTTCAACTAATGTCATATTACTTTAGTGTATTGGATTTTAATAATTCAAAGTTTGGGCCATTGGTCAATAATAATCCAAACTTTAACATTAGACCAGGATAATCCCATGTAAACATATGGGTGTCAAAAATGGACCTCCGTTATGTCTGGACTAACTGAGTTAGTTTAGCTGCTGATGTGGCATGCTAATGTGTAGCTGATGCTGACGTGTATTTTTTTAATCCAAGTCACTTTTTGTGGGCCCATTCTTAATCTTCCACCACAATCTACCTCCAAGAATCCTATTTTTCCTCACTACCACCCGCATGAATGAACCCCCAACTCCAACACCACCTACCTCCTTTTAACTTTACCTGCTCACCACTGATCCGCCACAAGTTCCACCATCAAAAACCCTAAATCGAGAGATATGTTCATCACGACCGCCACCATCTTTTGTTTAGATAGAAGCCCAGAGTATTAAGTCGGAGAATCACTTTGGATTATTAAAATCCAATACCCTTATAACTTTAGTATTGACAAATATTGTACTTTATGTGTCAAAATCTTGCACGGTTTGTCCTTTAGCCCTAACTTTGTTAATTTTAAACGTTAATGAGATCATATGTTGGTAACATGAGGGTAGATCAGTCTTTTTACCTCCCATTTTCATTCGGCATTTTTATATAGGTATATATAACAAATAAAAAAATATATTTTTTACAAACACACACACTCTAATCCCCCCCCCCCCCCTTTCTAACAAGCATTCCAGCCACCACCACCAGGCACCAGCCATTACAACCAACCACCGACCATTATCACCCCCTCCTCCTTCCTCTATCTCATGCCTCTGCAAAATCCACACACATTACGACCCTCTAACGCTCCCACAAATCTAAATGAGTGAGTTTTTGGTGTAGTTAGGTTAGGCCGCGACGAAGTGGGTTGCAAGGGGGTAATTGGGTTATGGTTTATGGTGTGGTAATTGTAGGTGGATAGCAAAGGTGGAGGTGGAGGTGGAGGTCAAAGGCAGTAGGGCCTTTTTGGTGGCGGGATTTGGCAATCTGGTAGCGGTCACAGGTGGTGGTGGGGTTTGATGAAGTTAGAGAGAGAAGGTGGGTTATGCATGTATGTATATTTTAATTTTTAATATTATTTTTATTTTACCGATTATATATATTTTAAATAACTGAATAAAATTACCTACCTACTCTCATGCAGCTTGCACATGACATAAGTTAACGATAAAATAAAATGGATTATGACTAAAGGATAAACCGTGCAAAATTTTAAAACATAAAGTACAAAACTAGTCAACTTTAGAATTAAAAGAGATACGTTGAAATTTGTATAAACATTAATTAACAAAAATTATAATTTAGTTTACAAATAAAATTGTTTGTGCAAAAGCCATTCTTCAATCTCAAGTACTCTTAAAAGAGATATACGAGTGGAAGTTGATAAAAATTTCTTAAATTTATATCAAACTAGATTATACCCCGGGAGCGTCCTGGGGTTGAGAAATCTAATATGACACATCATTTTACATACGAAATAGACTTATGCGCTTCACAGTTACATGCAGGAAAGCTTCGGGTAGCACCTAACTTAAAATGATTAACAATATATAACTCAAAGTTAACGCCTAACCTTAAACAATGTATAATTCTAATGTTACTACAAAGAAGACAATACACTAAAATATAATACGTCGAAAAAAGCGAAATACCAATGCCATCATGTTCTATATATCCATCGTTGTTTCTTTATTGAATCTGCAAAGTTTCAAAGTCAAAGTTTTGCTTCCACATAGAAGTAACCTCTATTTGTCCTATTCTTCACACTGGTGCTACTGCAACATAGATGGTAACTTAATTCTGATAATTTAGAGATCATATCTATATAAAATATAGAAAAAGTAACAACAAAATTAATTCCTGTTATCTGATTATTTAGGGATCCTTACACATGTAAATATTTATATATTTAAAATTTGTAAAACACTTGGATTATGTGATTACTCAAAATATAAAAAAATTATCAGATTATCTTTTTTTTATTCCTTATTCAATAAATGTTCATGCTCCATTCAAACTGCAGTAATAAGAATTGGGTTATTTGCTATACACATGATTCAATCATCACTGACCACATTCCAAAATAACAAAACAACTACACCATAACCACAAACAATTAATGCTACAACACACTAACATTTTCATGATCCATATGCCTTAAAAGCTTAATCTCCCGAAGCGTCATCTTCGCTTCAAACGCGTTCGCAATCTACTTAATCGCCACATGCTCATTCGTCTTCCGAATTCAAGGCTGAACTACACACACAAAATCAATCCAAGAAAAAAACAAAAAACAAAACTCTAACAAATCAATCCATAAAAAAAGAAACTTCCATTTATTTTTCATTAAGATATTAATAGCAAGTATTGTAAGAGAAAAAGACAACCCAACTTTCACAACAACAAAGAATGCAATCTTTTACATGAAAACATAACGAACATTAAACTATTTACAGATGGTGTCATGGTGAAAGATCAAGACCTAACTCGACTTGCAACTCATCATTATTATCCATGTTCTTGAAGCACATGCACTGATGCGCCCATCAAACCAACCATCAAACTAAATTTTCAGCTTGGCATTTAACCGAACACCTGGTGTGCACTCAACAAAATTTCAAAATCATCACTCAATAATAATAATAACATTAACATGCATTCAAATCACCTTCTTCTCGAATAGCCTATTAGAATGGCATCGATCCTCGATCCTCGATCCTTCCAAGCCTGTAAGCAGCATAGATTCATTACCTTTATATGTATGGGATTCAAGGCAATAATATACATGAGTTCATTTTTTAAAAGTGTAAACAGTTATCATCTATAGACCTAATTATTCCCTAAAATGTATACATGTTAATTTAAAACCTGAAACAAATTATTCAGGGGGAGATGAGAAACATCCCATCTAACTTGTTCATGAATCTACCAAATCCGAACGACCCTTTCGCACCTGTTCAAGTCGATGAGCTTCCGCAACCTCCTGTGGCTAATAGATGTAAGACTTATCGGTCCTTTGTTCTTTTATTTCAATGTTTTTTTTTTTTACTTTTATGAATTAGTTAGTTACTTAGTATGAGTGTTTCAAAACATATGTAATATCAATATCTTAAGACTAAAGATAGATTAAAAAACAATAAAATAGATTGAAAGGGTGGAAGAAGATGAGAAATTGAAACCTGTTAATTGAGTGGCTTAGAGATCTTCCGGTATGGAAAGCAAGAAGCTATGGAGGAACTCTAGGGTTTACTGTGATGGTGTTTTTTTTTTTTTTTTAAACTTATATACCACTTGCCACATGGGATGACACATGACACATTCAAGGGGGAGAATGCCTCCTTGAGTGCCATGTCATCAAAATGGCTTTCTTTTATTATATATATAGATATCTATATGACGTTTTAACATGTAAAATACTGACCTTATATAGTATATAAGGATATAAGGGGCACTCCTAGAAAAAGTATTTTCTTTCACTGATTTTAACCAGTTATACACTACCACATCACTTTACTGAAACATTTTTTTGTAAGCAGCACTCCACTGATTCTTTCATTATATTTCATTTAAATTTGAGAAAACTAACCATTATATAGGCAGACGGTAATTAATTTTGTTACCGTTACAACCATTTGGAATATGTACTGTTCCGGTTTGGTCTATAAAAACACCTTAAACTTCAATACAAAAAATCACACAATAAACCGGTTATACTTTAATCGTTTCGTAAAAATGGACTCGTGGAATGCAAATGAGGATATCGCGTTAACGAGGGCATACATGATAGTGAGAAACACATGGGTTCATGAAGTCGATACCCCAATTTCGTTTTGGCACCGAGTGTCGGGGATATTCAATAATTTAACCGGCACAAATGACCACTCCAAGGATTCGCTCGTTTGTAGGTGGATTCTTCTCTAGTCCAGGTGTCTCCGTTGGAACATCCTCTATGAAGCCACGATGGAGAGGCACCCTAATGTTCAAGAAGACATTGCAATCCAACTCACTCGCGACGACTACTACCGTGCACAAATGACTAATTAATGTTTACGGTTGTTTAATGTTTATTGTGTAATGGTGTTTAATTTTTAATGAAAGTTAACCGTGTCAATTATTTTATGTGAATGTATGATTTGTATAGGGGTAAAACATAAAACAAGGTCAAAAAATAAAACACGGTCAAAATATCACGGTCAAAGGTGAAAGAAAAACGTGGCATATTATCATTGGTCAAGAAAATGACCGTTTCTTTGTACTAGCACGGTAACAAGAACCAGAAAACGGTTCACGAGAACCCTACCAGCACATGTGGCGACGGTATTACCGTGCTGGTAATGAGGTACCCGTACCCAATTCTGGTAGCGCCCCCGTCCCCCCTAATATAATATGGGTGAGATAACATGAAAAAATCTTCTTATCACACGAAGCGTACGAAGGATTAGATCCAAAATTACACAAGGACTTTGAATTTACGCTTGAACACAAATTTCACAAAAAAAAAAAAAAAAAAAAAAAAAAAAACCAAAATTATGCATGACTAATAATACAAATTTACGCACACACGTAAACTATAATTACACATGAAATATCAATTACACAAAATTAAGCACCTTATAAATCAAAATTACACAACCATTTTGTACCTTCGCACGTTAAGAATCCTTTATATCCAATCTTCTTTAAATAATATAATAAGTTGTACAAACAAATCTACACATGTGCTTGGTTTACTGACATGATATCTCTAAATTAGTTAGTATGAATCTTACCCATTAAGTTTCAAAATGATGTTGAATGAAAATTTTACCCCTTTATCCATTCACATGTGCTCATAACCCTTAGCCAGCCAATCACACACATCTTCCTTGACCCACCACCACCGCCTCCCAACTTTCGACATATTGGCCACCAATGGTCCCAGTTAGTTTGATCACTAACGCCGTTAGTTGCATCGGCAAGCTGATGTGGTGTCACATCAGCAACCCACGTCATCGGACATGTGTGTTAAGTTATGATATGTAGGACACCACATCAGCAACCTACTAACGACGTTAGTGATCAGACTAACTGAGACCATTGATAGTTAATATGTCGAAAGTTGGGACCGCTAGTGGTTATTTTCGTAGTTAAAATTGTTATTGGCCAATAGTCAATAGTTGAGATTATTATTTTCATTACTTCTTAAATCAATAATGTTTCATTTAATAATTATATTTAATGTTAAATAAATGGTTAGTTTATTGTAACCTTCACTAAGTTAGTTAAATAAATGAAACTCATAATTTATTTCTAGAATATAATATTTCAAAGCAAACTTAATTAGGAGGAAATGATAATTTTTAATATGTGTAAGGATAAATATATGATAATTTCGATATGTATATGATGAATTTTGTTATGTGGGAAAAGTCAAGATATTAAGTATTTTACCATTATATCATTTATTTTTTCTCTTCCCACATTAAATTTATTCTTAAATGATAACCCCCTTAGAATCTAAGGTTTTGAGGTATGTAACGTTTATATTTCTGTTAAAAAAAAAAAAGAAAAAAAAATTAGAGGCAAATGTAAGTCTAAGTCCACGTTTATTACTTCTTAAAAGCATTTCTAAACCCGACCCATTAGATGTATATGGAAGATATTCAAACATTATATCACATATTCCCTCTTGAATCATGACCATTAGCATAATTGTATTCCAATTCGTTGTTCTTACTTTTTATTCAAACAACATAAAATACTCTCATTATTTTTCTTGTTTCAAAGTCGACACTCGTCTTGACTTTGAACAAACATTTTGATTACTTAATTTAGGTTTACCGTTTACAGATTATAATTAGTCGTCATTAGAGTTTGACCCGAGGCATATCCAATTATACTGCAAATAACAAATATGTGATTTTTGATAGTTTATATACGCGTTAAAAAATATTAAACTTATTTTACTTGTAATTTGTAAGTACTTAACCACTAGGTTCATAAAATATTTTTTTTTAAGAAATTGAAATAAATTAAATTTATAAGATTTGTCAAACGAATAGAAACGTGTGACATATTGCAAAACAATCATATTTACCGTGAGGATTTGTCAAAGAAGTTGAAATGTGGTGATGGCACAGGTGGTTGTGGGTGGTGATATGATGGTGGCATTGGAGAGAGAGCGATTGCAACTTAGTTATTCTTCAACAAACATGTAATCATTTATATTTAGATTTCAAGTTATAACAAATTTTGTGAACTAAAGAAACTATTATATATTTAAGGGTAAAGTTATTCTACATAGTGTAATAAAAATGAGAAGTGTGAGAAGAATACAAAAAATACAATAGATCATGAAATATGACACAATGAGCCACAAAATAGAGGTGTACAAAAAAACCGGTTTTTTTTAACCGAAAAAAAAAACCGGAACCGGTTTTTTTAAAAACCGGTTTTTTACCAACCGGTTTTAAACACGGCCCGATATACCGGTTACAGACCAGTTTTAAAATGCAGTGAAATCAGTTTTATAAAAACCGGTTTTTTTTAAAACCGGTTAAAAACCCGATAGCAATAAAAAACCGGTTTTAAAACCGGTTTATCAGAAAAAACGGTTTTAAAACCGGTTTATCAGAAAAACCGGTTATTGAAGGGGTTAGAAAAACCGGTTTAAACCGGTTTAACCGGTTTTTTACCGTTAAAAAGGCAGCAGCACAGCAGAACGGTCATATGACCGTTGTGGACCATTTTTGACCGTTTTTTTGGGCCAAATCCTTCCTATAAATACCCTATGATGTTTTGGGTTGATTACACAACTCTAATACACTCTTAATACTCTCCAAAATCATAAAAAACCATTTAGTATTAGCCAAAAAAAAAACTTCCAAATGGCTTCCTCTAGCCAACAAGATTCGACTCACATTGGTGCTTCAAGTAGCGATGTGGTGGTTCGGGTTCTTCCTACCAAGCGAAATCGAGAAGTTTGGCAACACTACGATATGTGTGAAATGGCTTCGGGTGAAAAAAAGGCTCGTTGCAAATATTGTAAAGGTTTCTACAAACCGGAAGCAAACTCCTCTTTGCAAAAGCACATCACAAAGCCATTTTGCAAGGTTTTGAAAGCACAAGCTTCGAATGATCAACCGGCAATGACAAGTGAAGGAGAGATCTTCGCTTACTCCCTTGATGCGGTTCGTGAGGAAATGGCATGTTTTGTCATTCAAGAAAGCCTTCCATTCAACCACTTCGACAATCAAAGGTATACTCGCCTTGTGCAAAGAACTCTCCAACCACGATACACTCATGTAAGTCGTGCAACTCTTAGAAGGGATTGTTTAAAAATGTGGAAAAAAGCTAAAAATGAAACAATTTCTTTTTTTGAAAATTTACAAACCGGTGTAAACCTTACTAGCGATGTGTGGTCGACACCTCATGGTGTACCCGACTCCTACATTTGTGTCACCGCACATTGGGTTCAACCCGATACATGGCAAATGATGAAACGTACGATTAGTTAGGCAATTAGTAGACTAAAAGCCTAATAAGTTTTGTTTTTTAAATTGTCTAAAACTAAGTACGGTTTTACTTTACTAGTTATTTAGTTGGATTTTATATTTTATTTGGGTTTTTGTTTCAAATAAAACTTATAAATTTTGGGACCCCATGAGATGAGCGATGTGCGGTGGCCTACTCTTGGACCTGGTCCGGCCTTACAAAATTATGATGATTGTGATCATTGTTAGATAGTATGATTATGTTAGAGTTTATTAGTAAATGCCCACGTACCATCAGGTTAGTATTTTGTTACGATGTCTATATATTGTAAATTAATCCTTCTATAATGGTCAACTCCGTCTTTACAATCTTACATGGTATTAGAACCTTAGGATTCTTGTACCTTCTCCGTATTCGATGCGCCACTAGGAAACTACAACCCAATTCGTTGCCACCGAGTTCAAAACCTAGAAAGAGCGGTGTGCCCCCATCGTGGTTGCCCTGTCCCACCTTCGTTTTTCAATTTTGTTTTTATATTTTTCAGTTTTTCAATCTATTAAAGCTTCGTTATAAGCACAAGATCCAAGCTAATTATCCTAATTCCTTTTTCTAGAAAATGTTACGTCTTACCTCCGCTTCCATCGATACCGTGTCGTCATTTATTGACCACGCTTTTCATTAATGGATTAATTTTGTGGTGCTTTAGATTGCAGGTAGAGGTGAGCAAAATTAACCGTCATAACCGATAACCGAATCATAACCGACATAACCGAACCGATTTTAACCGATAACCAATATAACCAATGGTTATGGTTATGAAACTTCTTTAACCGACCAAGCGGTTATGGTTATGAAGTTTTGGTTAACCGATATAACCGAAACCGAACCGAACTTCTAGTGTGAAGTCTATGTAATAGATTTATGTTTTACACTAACCATGTAAAGGTTTTCTGCTAAGATAAAAGTATGCTAGTAACAAAATGATCTTGATGTAGGTGACCTTCATTATGATAAAGAATTAAACTTAGACTTAAGCAAGTTTTTTTTATTGTCGAGAAATATCTTATTAACAAGGATCCCCATTAGTAGTTTAACAAAAAAAATGTAATCTTGGTTGTCTTATAAAAAAAGCCTAAGCTAAGTCCACCATTGTAGGTTCCATTTTTTATTTTGTAGACCCATAAGATTTTAATTTTTAACTTTAGTCGAAAGTTAGTTTAAATTGAAGTTTTTGATTAATAACCGAAATAACCATAACCGAATTCATAACCGATTAACCATAACCGAAGTTTTGTTATGGTTAAGGAAATCTCATAACCGAAATAATGGTTATGATTATGGTTAATGTTAAAAACAGAACCAAACCGACCCATGCACACTCCTAATTGCAGGTGTTAAAGTTTTCTCTATGGATGATAAGAACAACTATTTTGATGATGCTACGACACCATCTCAGCCTAGGGATGACAACGGGTCGGGTTTGGCTAATACCATATCCATACCCGGTTATAAAATCTCATACCATACCCGTCCCATTACCTGTCGGGTATAGAGCATACCCGCGGGTATCGGGTATACCCGTTGGTATTTGCATGTATATAAATATTTTATTTTTTTATATTCTTATTTTTGAAAAATTTAGAATATATGAAACTGTAATAAGTAACATATATATCATCATCACCATAATAATCTTTGAAACATTTAAAATATAAATATATTATAGTATGAATTTTGAAAACTATTTTTATATTTCATAGCATATAAATATATAAATAATAATGTTATTAGAACATATATTTTAGACGAAAATTTTATTTTTTCAAATAATAAATCTATTAGAATGAAACATTATTAAAAAATAGTTAAGAAATGATATATATAAAACTTAAAAGTCTTCGGGTATATGTTTCGGGTAGACGGGTATTTAGTTTCGGGTAATCTGGTCGGGTATCGCCTAATACCATACTCGTCCTATACCCACGGAATATTTTTTATCAATACCAAACCCGTCCTATACCCATCGGGTTTCGGGTATACCCGTCTTAAATGCTTCAGCTTTCGGGTATACCCTTCGGGCTCAGGTTTTTTAGCCATCCCTATCTCAGCCTCCATGCCAATCACCCATCATACTCCTCAAGTGGTTCATTAGCGCCATGCCGCTAGCGCTCACTTTTGTTTTTATTGCCGCCAGCTTTGGTCGGCCGCTTATTGGACTTCTGTCCTCTGTCGGGCCGCCTGCAGGATCTAAATAGGCTATTGCAAGTTAGTTAGATTTCTACCCCCGCCGTTTCTGCGCCGCCACATTGCACGCCTCTCGTATGATTACATGATGTATCGTTGAAGACTATGGATGGCATAATCAAGTAGGAGCCCACAAGACCATTAAGTTAGTTAGAGTGATGTTATGATGTGTATATATTGTAATGCAATCCTTCAATAATAATCATTTCATTCTTTACCATCTTACAATCATGACCTACAATCAATATGTTGTTATGAATGCATCTTAATGTGGTGACTCTCCACATATAAAACCTCCATCTAGTCATTACCTTTGAATTAATGTTAAGTCCCTATAAATAGAGGCTTCATGTAATTGTAATGATGCACTCATGAATAAGATGTCTCTTTTCTATCTCTCTCTATATCTTCATCTAATCTTTGTTCATAATTCTAATATTTTGTATGTTGATTACTAATAGGCTGTTGTTTTACAACACGTCATCAGCACGAAAGTGCTCTCTCTAAAAATCTTAATCACGGCCAACACCTTTAGATTTGCACGTGCTTCATAGATCCACTACCAAAGCTATATTGTGATATAAGTAATCATTCAACCCTTGTATCATCACCAACTCCGGTTGATTTAAGGTAACACTCTAATATTGACAATATGGTATCATCATTGATTATTGTTCTTTCATTGAGTTTTGTGATTGGGAAGATGATAAGGACGGCAAGTATTTTAAATATAATAAGGGTTGGCAAGTAACAACAATTGAGTAATGACACATGAATCCGATTTTAAGATTTCATATTTCTTTTTCTTAGAAAAATTATTGTTTCTTAATTCTATTATAATATGTTAATGGTTTTAAATAATTGTCTCGATTAATATGGTTTTTTGGATAGTTTAATGTGAGTTTTTCTTCTTTCATAAATGGTAGAATAATAAAGGTTACCAAGTGATTGAAATAAACATTTTTTTTTCTCTCAAATATATGTTAATAGTTATTCATCTAAAGACAATATAGTTGAATTTATCATCGAATACTATTTTTGCAACCACTAAATATATTTATAGCTTAAATTGATTTATTATCTTTCTTTTTGTTTAACATGATATGTGTGGACGATATTATATATGTATATCTTTCATCTATGTCGACAAGATTTGTGTAAAAATAGAGTTAAGGTTCAAGTATGAATTTCCATAGGTATGCATATATGCATGTAACTTATGATTCAAGATGCATGATATCATGTTGCCTTTCATCGTGCATGAGTTTTGTCCTTTATGGAACTACAAATTTTATTATAAAGAAAATGATCATATGTTGAGAATTTGAAAGATATATTTGTTAAAGTAAGTGATAAATATATGTATTGGAGATATACATGCGACTCATAATACATAAATTATATGTTTTCTTATAAATGATGAAAACACTTTATTTCATAAAGGTTATACCACACCTTGTTTTATTTGGTAACATGTTATAACATCATGAAGTATATGATCCAACTTTATGTATACATTGTGTTTCGTATGTTATCATTTTTTTAAGAAAACATTATGGTATATTATCACACAGTTATATCATTAATTGTGAAAGATTCATTTATAATATGACACTTGAGTTGTCATACTCTCTAAGATTTATTATAAATTTATGGAAGCTTGTATGAATTTAGAATGATAAATCGTAATGATTCGGTCATATAACTTCTTCTCAATTAGTGTTATGTGATGAGAAGATTATTTACACAAGTTGATTAAAACAGCTTCCAGTGTCATATCTCATGTATGCTCTTGAAGTGGCAAGATTATCAAAGAACATATAATGTTTGAAATGACCACAATATATGAAAGTTGTTACTCTAATCCATTCCCTGAAGTGAATGCGATGACATAATGATTGGTGTAAAGGTCGTGATCATGTACATAACTCAGGAAACTGTAATGGTGCAACCATGAAAATTATGTTGTTATAATCCATTCCCTAAAGTGAATGTGACGTTATTGATCGATATAAAGATATGGTTGTACTTCATTCAAAGGAAATGTGATGATATAAAGAGTTGTATAAAAGTTGTGATCATATACATAATTAAGAAAATTGTATTGATGACACCATGAAAGTTATGTAGTTATAGTCCATTCCTTGAAGTGAATGTAATGATATAATGATCAATGTAAAGTTTATGATCATGGTAATTGGGGAAATTATTATGATGCTCAAGTAAATGAGATCAAATAAGTTAATATGTGATAATGATCATGCTCGATATAAAAGTCGTGATCATGGTGAATGAGCGAAATTGTAAAGATCATCATGTAAATAAGGTCAACATGTTAATATTGAAATTGATCACAAGAAGTTGCACATTAAGGGAGTAATCATACAAGAATAAGATATGGGAAACATGTATATAACAAGAATGTTTGAAATAGTTATACAATATTCTCTCGTATTTCTTATCGTGTATTAGACAAACACGAGTACAACTAAAGAATATATGATCGTAAACTAGAAGTTTCGGATCATGAATTACAAATAAATTGGCTTGACCGGTTAGACCATTCCGTGTCACTGATGATGTGAAAAATATTGAAGGACCAGAAGATTCTTCATGGTAATTAAACATAAAATGTTTGCTCTCAAGGGGAAGATAATTATTTAGCAACTAATATGGGTGTAAATCTCTAATATGGTATGAAAATGATAAAAGGGTATGTTTATCCCAACATGATACCATTTAGTGTTCTAAAATCGATGCATCGTCTAAATGGTTATCAAATTCGCAACCTGAAGTTTGCTTGAAAGTGGCTTAGCTGATAAGATAGCAAGCACATTACTCTAGACTATCATATTAGTTTTGATAAATGTGGTGATCTTGATTTATTTTCTTAATGATTATTGAAATAAGTGTCAAACTACATGTGACAAATGTTGTTGCTTTTGTTAAGATGATGGCTAAACCCATAAGATTAATTGTGAAGCCAATAATCATGAGAGCAAAGGTTTATATATGTATGTGGGAACATGTATTTTTACATGATGTAATATTATTCACATTAAGCCAACAAGTTATTTAATCTTTTCCCCATTATAATTGGTTTTCGGTCAGGAACCAAACACTTCCCATCTATTGTTTTGATGTACGATATATTTTGCAATTGATCCACCACAATACACAAAAGATGGGACTTCAAAGAATGTTGAGAATATATGTTGGATAAGAATATATTGATAACCACGTACTTAGAGTCGTTAAAGGTGCGATTTGATTGATTGATTGATTTTTATTTAACAATCAATATTTCCAACATGAGGGGAAGATAACAAGCAGTTGAAAAAGATGAAATGAATTATCACTTGATCCTCAAATTAATAAGTGTGAACTGAAAGTACAAAGGATAATTCATTTACAAGAATAAATTGATTATCAGATGTATTCACTGACCTAAATATAGTGACTAGCTAAGTCACATGTATCAACTGCTAGTGCTCCAATTGAATTAGTGTCCCAGAAAGGATAACCATACATTGGTGATAAGTCTATGGCATGCCTGAGGCGTGGTAGACTAGTCGGTTCCAAGAATAAAAATCCTCGAAAATGGAGCAGGTAATGAAAATGGTCGAGCCGAGGTATAGAAAAGGGTCTCTTGAAGAGACATTAGACATGATGATTCCAAAAGAACCTCAGGTACCTGAAAGTAAAGAGATCTCAGTAAATTATATCATGTCTAGAAATATATGGAACTGAAACAAAATCGACGTCGATGATAATTTTGTATAAATATAGCGCTTGAAATAATGAAAATGATGAGGATCATGAACTAAGATTTGCCGATAAATGAAATGTGAAATGATTGGCCAATATTGAAAGACGCAAGTAAGGCAGAATTGAAATCTCTCATGAACCTAGAAGTTTTGGATAAATGGTCCATACAACTAAAAGTTATAAAATGTGTTGTATACAAATGAGCCTTTGTGCAGGATCATAATGAGAAAAGTGACATTATGAAATATAAGGCACAATTTCGGCACGAGTTTTTCGTAAAGACTCAAGAAAAATTATGAGGAGAAAATTCTCTTGTGGTGGATGCAACAATGTTGGAATCTGGTAATATAAGAGAGAATTGATATGCGTCTAATGAATATTATGATATCTTAAATATATGATGATGAATTTTACATGAAATCCATGAAGAATTTAAGTTTTCAAAATCATATAAATCAAGTTCTTGAGAACGATGTAACTGTTGTATACATATTTGGATCCAAATACATTATATATGTTGTATACATTGATAAATTTAAATATAATAGGAACTCATGATAAGTTCCATGAGGCACTTTAGCGCTTAAAAGCAATCATCTTAAGGAAGTAATTCTTATGCAATAATAAGCATATGGTGATTATAAAGTATGTAAGATGGTATAATACGAAATGGAAGTGAAACAGGTAACGAGTTCTTTGAATATGATATGGAAAACAATATGCTTTATGCGACAAAACTCTTGAAGAGCTCATTAACGTACATGATTGGTTAACATGGAAGGAAGTCCATGACCGATTGTAAATGCAAGAGGCATTGAGACTAAAAGCTAGAGAAATATGTTATATGAAGTTAACAATTTCTAAGTACGGACTAAAATAGTCGGAGTTAAACATAGTATAATTAACAGGGTAGTTATCTCAAAGAAAAGAGATATGAATATGATGTACTCGTTCATATGCTTATAGGATATGTTGATCGTATTATCATATGTCCCGACGAGATGATATGCAAGTTGAGCATTTGTTAACCATATTTTTGTCAAGTTACATCCAAAAGATGTTGGGACATTTTAATATCTGAAGGTCAATCTCTAAGAAAGTTGGAGATTGTTAAAACATTTGGTATAAAATGAATTATTATTATTATTATATTGTAATAATGATTATCAGTGGATAGGTACCATAGTTAAGTGCAATCGATGCAATATCTCGTGCACATTATACATAATAACATATAGTTTGTTTCCAGTAAGGAGACACTGAAATGATTTAAAATCAAATATTTTGATACTCTCAAGGTATGAAAAATATGATTTGTATTTTACTAACCCGTAAAAAAGGATTTGGTTAGTCTTATTAATGCAGGGAATGTAACACAACACACTCGTTTATTTCATGGCACGCATATACGAGAAGGTTCACTTGAAGTCTGACATGAAGATCATACATCATTGCTTTGTTTAAAGAATTGTACATAAAGAGATCAAGACCCAATTCATTGGCTACAAAAGTTTTGAGCAACTTTCATAGAAGATCGACACAGTCATTCGAAAGACACATATTAAAATGAGGGGGAGTATTAGAAGCGGTGCACTATTTTTACCTTCACTGAGTTTTGTCCCACCGTGTTTTCTTAATAAGGTTTTTAATGAGTCAACTCAACTGATCCAGAAGTATCAGTTGGAGTTAATACGCGCTGCACTCTTTTTCCCTTAGCTATGGTTTTTTCCCACTGGGTTTTCCTAGCAAGGTTTTTAATGAGGCAGCATCACAAAGCGTATTAAAAGAATATATTATGGTATATATTTCATGATGTGGATAGTCAAGGGGGAGTGTTATGAATGCATCTTAATGTGGTGACTCTCCACATATAAAACCTCCATCTAGTCATTACCTTTGAATTAATGTTAAGTCCCTATAAATAGAGGCTTCATGTAATTGTAATGATGCACTCAAGAATAAGATGTCTCTTTTCTATCTCTCTCTATATCTTCATCTAATCTTTGTTTATAATTCTAATATTTTGTATGTTGATTACTAATAGGCTGTTGTTTTACAACATATGTGATTTTTTCCAAAGAAGTTTTTGATAGTTTTCATTATGTTATGATACATTTCTAAATATTTTAAAAAGCATGCAAATACACCTAAAAAGGTAAGTTATGGATCGGAAACACAACTAGAGATGGGGATAAACAAACAAACAAACAACTTGAATTACCATCACGACATCATTGATTTATTATTCAATTTCAATATCAAAACTTACAAAAACAAATTCATAATGCTACCAGTCCAATTTCACAATCTTGAACTTTGCAAGCACTGTTTTGAACTCTTTGTATTTACGTGCTCTCTGGTACACTTTCTCGTACCTCCACCCTAACACCTCCCCACAATCCGAGCAATGAACATCGGCCACCATGTGCACACCAGTGAGCAGCTGACGGTCCTCTTTAGGACCCGCCACGACGTTCACCACACGAGAAAACAAGAACGCTCTTTTTTGATGTCCAGTCTACAAAAAAAAAAAAAAAAGCAAATGTATATAAAAAAGGACACCAAACGTTCATAAAAATGTATGTAATAAGTGTTTATTATGAAGTCTTTGTTGACGATATCGTCGTGAAGAGCCACTGGTTTTCGGCAGTTGTAGCACCCATAAGACCTTGGAAGGATCACACCGGCCATCACAAAGTTTGGAGATGATCAAAGGGTTTGATAAACATAAATGATATGCTCCATAACGATATATAAGGAAGTGAAACAGTTTTCCACATTTTCGTGCTTTCAAAATGGATAATAAAAATACTAATATATTTTTGAACAATAAAAATACTAATATATAAATGTGGAATTTGAACCAAATCAAGTATGTATATTTGAATGTACGTACCCTTTTTAATTACATTTTTATCACCTAAAACTAACATTTTTTAGATCAAAATATGTGAACTTATAAAGAAACCTCATGGTCCGATCAGTACTAGGCTAACAAGTGACTTGTTACATTTTAAGGCAGAAAACTAATGAGAAGGGCATAATAGAGGAAAGTGAAAAAACATGTTAAAGCTTGTGAAGATAATCAACATGTCTTCGTTCCATTGGCTTTTGATACCTTTGGCTCTCTGGCACCGGAAGCTATTTGTTACCTGACCAGGATCCAACGGGTTATCCATAGCAGTATTTCAACTCCAAGGGGCAAGAGTTCGTATTTAATAGATTAGGGTTTGCATCTAGAAAGGGGTGATGGCGCAACTTGTTGCCCCGTCTGGCTGCTATGTTAATGTAATTTGACAATCATGAAACGAAGTTATTAAGAGATATCCATTAAAAAAAAGTATTTTAGACTTGAGACCTTTGCTAGAGAAGACTCAAACTAACATACATGTTGTCATGTTTTTGTCATAATACTTTAAGAAGGAAATAGATTTGTGAATTAGATAACTTACGTTTATAAAATGTGTTTATTTTATGTAAATAAAAAGCGATGAACACATGATCATATTACACAAACATACTCCAAAGAAGTTGTGATTATTTGAGAAATGAACAAAATTTTTTTTATTCAAACATTAATTCTTCTTTTCATCTATATATATTAAGCTGTTAAACTTCTCTTTAGAGTCGCTTCAACTCTCTTCTTCTTCTTCACCAGTTTGACCTCTTTGCACCAATGTTTATAACCTCTCTCTACTGCTTCTAATTCTGTCATTACGTTTGGCTTATCATCACTTTCACATAAAGAAAGATATGATCCCACTGTTGTTAACGCCTCCACATTTGAAAACCTACTCAAATTCCCAAAACCATGTTCAACCATGCTTGTCACTCGTGCAAACTCCTGTTTTAACAACAAAGTTTCTAGTTATGTTGTAGTCAAAGATAAAGTCAACATATATAGTTCTAATCTGTTTTTGTATTCCTAATAATAAAGTAGAGGGGCCTCATTGTCTATATGGGAAACTTCTCAGGGGGCATTATTATCAAGATTGAAAATAGTTTGTTAAGACCGCTAGTTAGGTCTGGTTTTGGAACTGTATAAGATGAGACACAAAACCAGACCTAACTAACGGTCTTAACAAACTATGGGATAACTTGATTATCGATCGATTGTTATTTTTATTGTTGCGTTATAGTTTCTTTGGTGTTATTACAACAAATTATATAACAGAAAAACGGCTTTTTTAAAAGAGACATAGGAAAGTGTGCTTACGGGTTTGTTGTTATTTAATGGTTGTCGGCTAGGTAAAATCCTTGCAATCGAGTTCTTGATCATGTCAGCGATGAAAGGCACGTTGTTCTTGGCTAACTCGAGTTGTTCCACCATCTCACGTGCGACTGATAATGCAGTGTCAGTTGCGAGGTAAAACAGGAAATGTATGTTCTTTACGCGGCCTGCAATCATTATGATGTATAGCTTATTGTATGGATCAAAATAGGTCACTCAAAAAATATACATATATATGTATATACGCACACACACACATAGGTGTTTTAATAAAATGATCAGTTTTTCTTGTTTTTTTTTAAGTGTTTTGATTTCTAGGGAGTTCGTTACTCATGTAGCGAACTCTAAAAAAAATCTAACACTAGATATTCATGTGGAATGCGAACATCTCAAAGAATAAATGAGTGTCCTTGTAAACCAAAACAAGTTCAAAAACATTCTACAAAAACTGTATTAGTAACGAATTACCACTTGGATCAGCAATTCGCATGGTCAAAGACACAGAGTTACTGTTGTTTTTGATGCCTTTGAGTCTAAACTCGTTATCTTGATGAATCCTACAAAGTTCAACAACTGAAGGATTCAACTTAGCTAATGGATCCTGGGTCGGTTGTTTCGGATTCTTGGGCTTGAGAAACGAATCTTCAAGAAGTTCCTTAGCAGACAATCTTTGGTTTGCTGGAACCAGACATTTCTCTATGAACTCTTTGATTTCAGGATCACTTACTTTGTCAAGTGAAGCAGGTTTAATACCCTGTTGATTAACCAGTTAATTACCACCATAACATGAACTCCAAAGAATATAAGTTAAACTTACAGAGGTAACTTTCTTGTATATCTGAGCTGGATTCTTGCACTCGCTATATGGGTACTCGAAAGTTACCATTTCCAACATGCACATACCGAAAGAATATATATCAACTAGCTCGTTGTATTCTTCCTCGTAAAGCTCTGGCGCCATGAATTCAGGGGTTCCTATGTGGCAAATGCACAAAAGAATAATGATACAAAGTTGATGCAAGAGTTATTAGACTCCTACTTGGAGGAGCTAAACAAGGTAAAGCTAAATAGAAAAGACTCAGGAATATAAAAAAAACACCCATAACTTAGGCTTAAAGTAGTGTTACAAGGCCCATAAGTATTGGCCAAATTTCCATCAATTTAAAACCTCAAGTAAAAGGGACCCTTATGTAACATTTTCGGTATTAAATTATAGAGTAAAGATCTTGTACAAAGTGTTTTTTTGGTAAGAACTGTGAGAATCAAAGGGGTTAAAAAAATTTTATTTTATTTTTTTAGATTTTTTTCCCATATTGTTAAACATGTATTATAGTATTGAAAACTAAAAAAAAAAAATTGTGATGTAGAGTAATTACGTGTAGAGTAATTACATAATTACTCTAGTGTAAACTAATGTATTTACTTTAATGACGTAATTACACTAAAAAAAATTAAATTTTTTTTTGTATTATTCATCTAGAAAGTATGCTTAAGCACATGGGAAAAAAATTTCTAAAAAAAAAATAAAATTTTTTTACCCCCTTTGATTCTTACAGTTCTTACAAAAAAAAACCACTTTGTATTTGATCTTTACTCTATATTATTTTCTTTGTCAATTACAATATATTAATAAACATCTTGATTTAAATAGTTAAGTTTCATTTATTTTTATTTTGGCCACATTTTTTTTTTTTTGCTTTTTTGTGTTTCCACTCAGCGTCAAGTGAGTATCGAAACAACCCTAAAGTTATTGTGCTTAACTCTTACCAATGAAACTCCTAGCAGTCGGTTGCTGCAAAACAGTTGCTAATCCAAGATCGCCGATCTTGATTTCACCGTGGTTTCCATTAACAAATAAGTTATCACATTTTAAGTCACGGTGGATCACAGGAGGGTTTTGACTGTGAAGGTAATCAAGACCATTAAGAATCTGTCTTGCCCAGTTCTTAATAGCTTTCATATCCACACCTCTATGCTTCTTACGGTATCTGCATACACTTTATGTGTAAACAAAAAATAAAAATAAAAACATTATATTAAATTCAAGTTCACATAAAAAGACTAACACTCTCAAGTTTCCTGATGTGAATAGTTCTGTAATCATGTTTAATGTCTTCTTCTTGACATCAATCCAATAATCATACAATTTGATGATGTTTCTGTGTTTCAGTGATTTAAGAAGATGAACTTCTGAATACAGTTTTTTGTACTCGTCTGGAGATTGTAGGACGTTGTCGATCCTTATTCTGTTCCAGGCGACTTCGACTCCTTCGAATTGGTCGAATGCCTTATAACTAGATGAAAGATTCAACATGAAATCATAATATGAATTGAGATTTTGTATGAAAAAAGATTTTAAAGTTATGGAAGCATACACTTTCTTGAATGTGCCTTTGCCAAGAACTTCAGGGTACTGTAAATGTATAATAAATGGATATGAATATATGATGAATCTTTAAACAACCAAAACACATCCCCAAACAAAAGGTTGCATTTGTTAAGAAAAAAAAAAAAACAAATTTAATTCTTTATAATAGATATTATATACATTACCCAAGGCATTATAGCCTAGTGGTATCTTGGTGGTGGGATAAGACTTAGGAGCCATAAGGTCCTGGGTTCGAATCTCACAAATGGAGTTTTCTCATAATTATGAGTTCCTCCTGAATTGGTGACTTGGTAGTGGAATATGATCGCGTGGCAACACTGGTGGCACGATGATACTTCAGTGTTCCGTGAGTGATTCCAATTTGTTGGCCGTTCAAAAAAAAAAAGATATTATATACATTAAAATAGTTTTTTTATTTGTTTGACCACTCCTGATTCCAAAATGAAATGTTTTGAAGCAATACATGTCATTAAACGGTCCGACATGTTGAACCAACTTTAAAACTGAATAATGTCGTATTTATTAGTTTTAAAATGATTATACACACACACATATTCCTTTTTAAATAGAAAAAAAATAATAAACGAAGATACTATTTAGGGATTCAAATTTTTATTTTTAAATTTATTTACGCAAAATACATTTCTACGTTTTTTTTTCGAACGACCAATAAAAGTCTGGTCACTTGGGTAAACCTAATGGCAACATGCGACCCACACCCGCGAACGAATACATTTCTGCATTGGTTGGCAAATGTTCGTGTGTTTAAAAAATGTCTAAAATTTAAATACTATACTAAAAAGTATATTTTCGAAAAATCATCATCATCATCATCATACTCAGTTAATCCGACCTATAGCAAAGCTAAGGTAGGGTCTGAGGAGGGTAAGATGTAGACAGCCTTACCCCTAAGAATAGAGAGGCTGCTTCCAGTGAGACCCCCGGCTCGATGTGGTTTGGTATCAAGCCTTGGACATAAGACACAGAACACTTAGCAATCGGGACAAACCCGATCGGTGCATGTACCCCTTTGTCTTTTGGCTATCAACGCCACCATATGATGCATGATTAACCGTCCGTTTTTAACATTATTTTCACGAAATTAGTAAAATAATGTTAAAACTAGTGCAACTTTACTTTTGCCCTCCGAGGGCCACACATATGTATACATTAAAAATATATATACTAAAAAACTGGATCCATTTCAACATAATCAACTCCCTAAATGTGTTAGAAATTGAATCCAAACACCAATATTAACAAGAATCAAATCATAGTTAAGGACATGCATACCCTTATAAATCGACCACTTGGGTCCATTTCAACATAATCAACCTCCAAGGCAGCAACACCTCCATCTCCACCACCACTCAAGCCATTATTATTATTACCACAAGACCCCATTTTCACCAAACCAAACAAAAAGAAGAAAAAGACGAAGTTATTTCAAGCCTCCAAAGCAATCACATAAGAATCTTCGAATGCCGATCGCTTGTGGATTCGAGATCGGCATCCGAGACTTGCATTAAGGATTCTTGATGAGGAGGAACAGAAGAGATGGTTGAAAGTGTATGTTGTGTTATTATTATATGTCATGACACCTATTTCCATTAGAAGGTTGTGAAAAACACTTGTGGAATCAAACTAATGCTAGAAACACCACCCCTTTACCGCATTCGGTCACCATCTCCTTGTTAGATTTTCTCTTTTCTGTTTAAAGAGAATCAAAAACCAAATGTTTTTCGTCGGGAAAACATATATTCGGGTTTCGATTAACAATGAGAGAAAGGAGATTATGATGGATGGAGAATTGGTGTACGGAAAGGAAGGTGAAACTTGAGCAAAAGTAGCCCCAAGATGAAACATTAATGTAGGATTGAGATAAATAGGTAGGAAAAAAAGGATAAGGAAATTTTGTGAGTTTTAGGAAGAACAGGATTTAACTAACACCTGTTCGGTTACAAATGTTGTTGTCATAGGAATCTCAGAAAAATAAAAAAGAAAAATATGCGGTGAACGTGGATCGAACACGTGACCTTCAGATCTTCAGTCTGACGCTCTCCCAACTGAGCTATCCCCGCATTTGTGAAGTCAGATATTATGATGCCATATTAAATGAAAGCTTGATTGTTTTGCTTTAACCTGATTGTAATAAAATCTCTTCGGAAATCAATATGGTATCATTTTATTAATGATTTTTTTAGTTGGTATACATCAAAATTAAACAAGCATAGGTCAATCATAAAATTTTAAGCAATTTTGTTTTTTATTGAATAACTAGTTAATTAGCGTAGAATAACAAAGAATAAGGACATGAAGTTAAAAGATAAAAATAGTGTTATTTCTAAACACTGATTTTAATAGAAGACATGTATAACACATTTTTTTAAATAAATAAAAAAAGGTATATACGAAGGACGAGGAGATGAAAAATGGATAGTTACTTCCCCTTTGATGAAAAAAAGTTAAAAAAATCCAATGTTGTTGTCGTTCATTCACTGGAAAATGAATTTCTTATCTTCTCTATGATCGTCCTTGTTTTCAGCAACATGATTTTCACCATAATTGTTGGATTTCCAATTGGTTAGGTTTGGTCATGTTTGGTTTCAAGTTTCAACTAACTAGCTAGTATATTTGCCCACTTGCATGTTGACATGTTGAGATTGAACGTATAACTACATTTTGCACTCCTATTTAGGTATTTGCTGCTTATTTTTAAATGTAAGATGATATTATTGTGTGCTCTTAATCATGAGGACTCCACCATTAAGGTAGTGTAGTTAAGAGTAAGACGTTATGACGGCATAATCTGTACATAAATTCCAATGATTTAACTTGCACATTATGTAACCAAAACAAATACATTTTCTCATAGTCAATTGAATACCCTTTGTATCATATCGAAAAAGATGACCTCATGACCTCTCATCTATAAGGGTTTTTTTTTTTTTTTTTTTTTTTTTTTTTTTTACAATCAATAAGTAAATTCTAGTTTGGTTGACTTCTCAATTTGGTATAAGCCTTTTGCTTTTACAAACCAATTTACCAATCAAGGGATTTTACTTTCAAATCAAATAGGAATTTATAAGACATTCTCTTTGCTCTTAAAATACCACTTATGTGAGATTAGATAATTAGGTTTTGTTTTTTTAGTAACTTCGACCACAATAGCCATTCAAGTAAACTTCATAATTCTACACTTTCTATCCCAACCTTCAAAATCATTGTCATCCCATCAATTTTTACTCTCTTTTTTTTTTAGAATTTGGAGGAAGGTGACCATAATAGTCCGTCTTGCCCACATATATCAACGAAGGAGTGACTCCATGACTCATTAACCATATTGTTCTATTTTTTAATGTTTGCCATCTCTTGCAATCCTGGTGAACTTTATGTCTTGCATTGAAATGTCCATCAATGAAGGAGTGACTCCATACCTCAACTTTGAGCCATACGCATTTACTAATGAAAAATGAAAAGACACAACAAGCTAACATTTTATTATTTATCCAAAATGAGATCACCAGGACAACAATAAGTTTCTAAAGTAATTAAAAAAAATGCAAACCATAGTTTTAAAGTACTACTATTCGTATATAAAAAAAAGAACTTTATAAATTAACAATGTTACATCCATGAACCAAGAGATTGATGTCGCGATAAAAAAATCAAAATGATTAAACAGTAAGAGCATCTACATCAATAAACTAGTCCAAAATTCTAGACTTGTCACATTTGCATATCAAATCATTTCAAACCAAATTCATTCAAAACTCATTTTTTCCTATAACAATAAATCATTCCGAATACAAAAAAAACAAATAAAATAATAACGGATGTGTGTGTGGCAGGACCCACCTCATGTTTTGGACTAGTCCGTTATACCGAACAAACCAAGTGGTTTGAAATTCCAAACCACCTCCTACAACACGGGTGGTCCGGTTTGCGGTGGTCGAAAATTCCTAGATGCCCTAAGAAACCCAGCTATGCATAAACATTCATGTAGACCCTTCAACTTTATCAAAATGTCAAAACTCTCTTTTAACATTTTTAAGAGCTAAAAACAGAGTTAAACCCATTCAACTCAAACAACACCGACCATCAATGGGTTCAACAGCAACTCAATGGAAACAACTTCTTCTTAATGCACTTCAATCCAATTCCCACCTCAGACACTCTTCCTATTTTCAACTCGTACCTCTTTTTATTTTTATTTTTTTATTATTATTATTATTATTATTATTATTATTATTATTATTATTTCTTGTTCATACACACACATTGTATCACAGATAATAATAATTATTAATCCAAAATTTGTTGTTTTACAGGCAACAATTGCACCCAGTGGCATGCCCGCTAATCGCACTGTTGTTTTCCGGTATGTTTATACATGATCACTCTCTGTATTATGTCAATATTCTACTCAATTTAAAGGGTTTATCTTTATGACGGGTTTTTTTTTTTTTTTTTTTTTTGCAGAGGTTTTCAAGATAATACCAATAAAATTCAAATTAATACAGACTGTAGAAGTCACAAGGTTGGGTTATTTTTATTTTATTTTATTTTTTGGTTTTGAGTTATTTATTAAATGTCAAAAATTGGATCTTGATTTTGGAATGTTAATTGCAGATTGAGGATCTTAAGCATTTGCCATTTGCAGAAGTATGTTGGTTTGAAAGTTTAAAGGCTAGTTTGTTATAATAATTTTTTTTTGTGTGTGTTGAAGGTTATTTTCAATGTGTGTAATTGGTTGGTTGTGATTTAGATTTGTTGGTATTTTACGGATTCGTGGGAGCAGTTTCGGATAAACGGTGCAGTTGATGTTATTGATGGATCAAACACTGATCCTATGAAACTTCAGGTAGTCTTAATTTTGCAGTTTATCTGGTGCAGCATTGTTTATTTTTCTTGAATTTCTTTTAAATAAATGCAAAATTTAATCTTGGTTTGAAGAAATGAGAAGCACACTGAGGCGACATGGAATAAAACCAACGCGCAAAGCCCAAAAGCACACCGCTTTTTGTATGCGAGGCGCAATTTATTATACAATTTTTTTGTATATTTCCTATAGGTTATTTACATACAGATAAGCTCTATATATATGGTTTAATGTCTACATAACCTATATGTTCAAATTTCAAACTAAAAAGCCTCACATGCGCCTTAAGCCACTTTTTCGCCTGAAAAGCGCGCTTCAACTTTGACTTTTGTACAACCCTCGCCTACGCAAAACTACAAAAGCGACAACCCCTGCGCCTAAGGTCTAGGCACGCCTCCAGCGTGCTTTTTAAACCAAGAATGCAATAATACTATTACTCTGTATTTGATCAAGGATACATGTGATCTATGATGCAGCAAAGAGAGAAAGCTTGGTTTGCTAGTTCGCCAAAGTCCAGGCTCCAGTATCTGGGACCGAACCCAGGGCTTCCCTCTCTGGGTGATGAACCAGCCCAGGGTCCAATCTCATTGGACCCATCGGCTGGTCCTGTTGCAGCCTTTTGCTTGCTGGTTCTTGATCCTGATCAGGTCCGTCTAACTGTCCAACTTTCTTACTCCAAAATATTTATACTCAGATCCACACTTTTTTAATTGTGGTCGTTTCCATTGCTCACAGGTTGATTACTTGAATTTGAAGAGTAATGAGAGGATAAGCTTCTCGAAGAAGATTGCTAATGAAGAGATTTCTTGGAATTCAGAAAAAGTCAACCCATGATCGTTTCACGGTTAGCTGATCCAATGTCTATTATAAAAAAAACATTGATTTAAGTTTTATATTATTGGTGTTATTTGTCAACAGTTAGTTTATCAACCGTCCTGTGATATAATCTGATTTCGTTATTACGATTCTTTATCTGTCAAAACTTCCAACTTCATTTCACTGAAACATATGTTAAGAAATTAGATAATTAAATCATACTTAATGCACGCTTGGTTAAAAAAAATCTTATACTTTGAGAAAAAAATCACAACCGTCCAATTCCACAATTGACAATCCACACCCATATGATCTAAAACATCTAATTAACAACGTGGCATATCTGGTGGCGGATGAGGAAGTGTCTCCATTGGCCCTTGCCCATCCTTCACTATAAATACAACCGACAATCCCCAGTCAAAATGCAGCTCCAGGTGACAATGCATAATCCAAACCCCTAAAACATTCCAAATTCAACATTAATGTAAATGCCCATACTTAAGTTATAAGTTTAGCGTTTACGAAATAATAAATCTACCTGGATTATCAGCAACAAATCTGATTGCGGCCCATCCACCAACGGGCACACCGATTGTGTTCATATATGGTGGGTCCACCAAGTTAAAACTTGCAGTTTGCGGGTCGTAATTCCCACTACCATACCCAACCACATAGAAGCTATACCCGTGAAGATGAATCGGGTGGTTTTCGGTTGTCACGGTCCCAGTGTCCTGCAATATGAGTTGAACCTGACTCCCGTATTCAAGAACTTTGGCCCTAGTCCCGTATGTGGACCCTGTGTTATTAGGAGGTGAATTAGGTGCACCGTTAACAAAATCATAAAACTTAAGTGGAGTCCCTGGGAAATCCTCAGTGAAATGACCATTTGAATGGTCATAATAAGCTTGTAGGATCGGAGTATCAGGTCTAATGAAACTATTGTTGTTCATTGAAGCCGCCATCACGCCACCGTTAACACCTTGACAGTTCTGTGTCGGTGTTCTTGACCCACACTTGTTAACATTCATACCGATAGTAAAGAAAAGATTCGTGTCTATTTCTTTTGGAACATTACCGATCTCAAGGCTTTTTAACCCGTCCATAACTGTTTTAACAGCTAGATTATCATTAAACCTAGGTAGCAACGAAGCTGGTAAAACCACACTATTTTGCGTAGCACCTAGATATTGGAAGTATGCTATTGATGTTATGTTTTGAAATGCAACATGTTGGGCAGACATGTATGGGCCCATAGCCATAGAGTATCTTCCTATCTTTTGATCAGCCGTGACTAGGACGTTAAGGGTTTGACCCGGTCCGAGCATGACTTGGTCAGTGGTGAAAGGTTTTGTGTACTCCCCATCGGCTTCAACTATTGTTAATTTGTGATTAGCAATTGAAAAGAAGCTTTCCATGTTTAAAAGCGCGCCAATTAGCCTTAACATGTAGGTTTTTCCAGGTAGAACATCAATCTTGTACACATCTGAAAAAGACAATAAATAATTACTATTTTTTAGGAAGAAAATATATAATTACCGTTATATTTCTCGTTTGAGATACACTTACCGTTTGCAGAGCAGTTATATTTAGGGCCCGGATGACCGTTGATGGTATAAGCGTCTGCTATAGGAGCGGCTGTACCGCTAGCCATAACAGTTTTTTCAAGCTGTATAAGATCTTGCTGCCAATACTCCCCTACAAAAATAGAATAAAAAATAATGATACTTTAATTCTTTATTTAAAATTTTATAACATTTGCGTGAAATGAAATGTCGACTGACCTAAGATTACAATATGCTCTTCATAAGGGTGTATAAAAGGGTAGGGAACCCCTGTTTTAGGGTAGACGATAAGGGCGCCGTAGACAGTAGCTCTAAGCCATGAAAAATGGGCATGCCAAAAAAGCGTCCCTTTTTGTCCCGCTAAAGTAAAATTGTAAGTGAAACTTTGACCGGGCTGAACCGGGCACTGAGTAATGTAAGAAGGACCGTCTGACCAGCACGATAATATCTGCCTAACACCGTGCCTAATAATTTTATAAAATACATTTCTTTAGGGAAAAAAAAATACTGAAATGAAATAAAAACACAAAAAAAATGCTATTATACCAGTGAATTGTGGCATTGTAGGGTGACTCATTGGTGAGTTTAACAATGACTCGGTCATCTTCTTGAGCGTAAACGACTGGTCCAGGATAATTCTGGTTAATGGTTACAATGTTTCTGGTGTTACAAAGCTTGTTGACTTCTAGCAGCTGGACCTTAAAGTCATAGAACCTGGTTGAACCACCCTTCGGCCGTTGTGCCATAATATGCAACATGTTATGAGCACAAATATATAGTAAGCCTATTAGAGCATACTTGAATGCAGTGACCATATTACTTACACTTTGGCCTTTGGGGAGTTAGATTTTGTGTAAAGAAAGAAGTGAGGACATAATAGCATGGAGGAGAAGGTTTTTAAATACAGAATTGTACCATTTTTATATTAAAATTTTAAATTATTTTGTTTAGTAAAAGGAGGAAGAAGAAGGGATTTGTGATGATGAATTATGTTTGTCAGCTTTCATGTTTTTCTTTACATAGATTTGTAATAATAAGCTGTTGGAAGCTGTTTTGTCTTATCAAAATCAACTTTATTCGACTCAACATTGTAATAATAAGAGTGTCTTTCAATACAAAACCAGTTATAGCTAAAAGAACTACGAGAACTGTATAAAATCACCCGTAGATTTTGCATTAGTTTGATACATAAGGCATTAAGGCGGTTATGTAACCATACATCAATCTCATTACTCTCGTGACCAGTATTTCGTACAAGTGTACGTTCTCTTCTCAGGATTACCTACATAAAATTGATCAACAAATGAGCACATGTAATATTTTTACCCCTGTTACGTATACAAAAAAGATACATAGAGAGCAATCAAGATGTTTGTTTTTCCTTTGCAGTGAAAGAGGTTGGCTTTTATTGAATATTCTCTTTCTAGAAATGATCATAAGTAACTGATGCATGCCAATGTGGGGTCTCTTTTTAATCATAGTGGTTTTCCTGGTTCTCTAAACTATATTGATAATTAATTTGCACACCACTAAATAGATGTGATATCTATATCACTTAACTATTGACCTTATGTATTGTTTTTAGTGTGTTTGGTGAAAGAAAACATGAAATGAAACGAAAACGACTCATGTTTGCTTCCATCATTGACCATGTCCTCACATTTTCCATTATTGTTCTTTTAAA
The DNA here is from genome assembly GCA_030844895.1 of Ambrosia x helenae. Taxonomy (NCBI): domain Eukaryota; kingdom Viridiplantae; phylum Streptophyta; class Magnoliopsida; order Asterales; family Asteraceae; genus Ambrosia; species Ambrosia x helenae. The sequence continues at coordinate 11,173 of JAUTDX010001373.1, read as the reverse complement.
CCGTGCAAAATGCAAAAACACTAATATTGGTTCCAGTGGCGGAAACAAGAGTGGTGTTTTTAGTAAAAACATGTGCCGGATTCTTTGAATGGTCATTAACTTAGAAGAATATGTGATTTTTTAGATGTAAACATGAATTCTTACTTCCGTTTGGTTCGGCTTATCTTATTTCTTGTATTCAAGTATTAAACTTAAATGCTATTGCTCATTTGCTGGCTAATTGTAGAGAATGTTGTTTTGGCTTCTCTTTTGCTTATAGCTGAATTTCTTATTTTTTATAAATTTTAGTTTATGCACAATATTGTGTTGTTTAGAAGCCTAAATAAACTACATATGTACCATTAATAATAAAAATAAAAACTAAAAACAATTATCAAAATGAAGTTACAAAACTATGCATCAAAATTACAGAACTTAGACCAAAACATCAAACAAGTATAATTAAATAAAAAATGATTATGGAAAAGAGAAAATTACTAGTAAACCTGTTGTAAACCCAGAAATACAAAAACAAAATGAAAGTCTAGTCTTATATGCTGCCTAATAAAAGGTCAGATTGTCTTGTTAACTTGGGTTGGGCTGGCTTATTAAACTGACCACTTTTGGGTGGGCTTCTATGTTAAGAGAATTTTGAAAGCCCAATGAGTGAAAAGGAACAACTGAGCCCACTCTTGAGAAGTTGCTAATCGCCTAATCCTTGTCGATAACTAGTGTGTCGTATAACCGTTCTAAGTAGTAAGCAACCGACGGAAAAAGCTGGGAAAATCGAGTGACATTGGGGCGTCCTAGTTCATCCTTTTGCATCATTTGAACAGAATTATTATTGGGTTGGGTTGTGTGGTTTGAACAGAATTATTATTTTTTTTTTCAAAAACATTTAATTATATTAAACTTTTATAGTTGATTTATGATAACAATGTCGAAAACGAAAAAGTAAATATAAATGATAAAGGTTACAAGTTCCAAACCAGGCGAACCATTGAATCGGCACAAATAAACCATGAACCAAACCGTTTGGATCTTAAACTGACCGACCTGCTTCAATAGAGACGATTTGTTATATTATAAATAATGGTTCATGAAAGAGAGGCCATCATGTTTGTGGCAGACGACATGGAGTTGCTATCAACAATATTCAGAATTGTGCACTACTATAAACTACAAATCTGATCAAGAGTTGAAAACTGAAATCAAAACCTCACTGATTAAGCAACTCTGACCATCACTTTATTCAACTCAACGGGTTGTAAATGACGTCCTTCACAATGCCAAGAATCGCGTCTCCTGTAAACCCATCATCCGATGCATAAAAAAGATTCAACACGTTACACATGTTCCAAAATGCGTCTTTACATGCTCTAGGAACAATGCTTCCCTTTTCTTCCGTGACTAATTTCATCATTTCTCTCCTCTTGTTCTTTATCGCCGTCATCATCTCCTTTACAACCTCTTCTTCCACTTTCCCACTTTCTCCATTACTCAAATGCAATGCTACAGCATTTAGTTTTCCTTCCTTGAATTCTCTCTGCATTAACATTTAACATTATCCATCATTACTATGCTACCCATTTTAGTTTTATAATAAAAAAGAAATTTAAAAGCATATACCTTGAAGCTATGGATATCATTCAGAAGCCGACCTTGAGTGCTCATTAGCTCGTATAGATAATGATACTCAGAGCTTTTGACAATTTCCTCTGACAACTTGGGTCCGACAAAGTAAATAGCGGGTAGTACAATCGGGCCTAATGCAAACGACACGTAAGCATTTTCCATATATTCATTTATTGTTGGTACATAAGCATCTCTTGTCCATATAGCTTCTCTCAACATACTATTCATCAGATCCAACCACTATAGACGCAACAAAACAAAAAAATGAAACCAAACATCGTCATTTTTATATAAAGTAGAAAAGATTGAATATCTTACGGTTTGAATAACATGACTTGTTACGTCTCGTTCTTGCCATTTAAAAGCTGTGTCTCCAATCCAACAGATTGCATCTTTCAATGCTAAAAATACAATTCGAACTTGCTCTGAACAGAAATCATTGTCAACATCTACATTCCATCTGCAGTTTATAAAACAAAACCTATTAGAAATTCAAAATAATTAAAAAGATCGGTTATAAATATGGATCAAGAATATACTTCTCAACACACTGAATCAGGTTGACCAATTCGTCGATAGTACCACCAACATCAAAGAAGTCATCAACTACTGTAGTAAGGATGCCATTTTTGGCCCATGAAATACGGGCGTCTGATAATTCAGGAGATGAAAGTGTTGCAGCCACAGAGAAATAACAGTAAGCTGCCTTTTGCCTAGCAAACTTGAGCTGGTCCAGTTTATTCTCTACCACCCACCTGAAGCCACGTCATCGCTTCTTTGTTAATCAAAATATAAATATTACATAAATTAACTTCAGATACACACCTTTCAAGATCTTTTAATTCTTCGCGGTAAATAGATTGGCAGGTGTTAAAATCTTCAACTGCAAATCTTAAGTAATCCTTGTTGCTAATATTTGATGACCTGGCATTAATCATGGTAAAAATGTTCAGAGATATGCAGTGTTTAATTTTTAAATATTTACACCTGAAATTAAAAAAAAAAAAAACTCACCGATATGTAGTTTTCGAAATTCTTATATCATTGACATTGTAATGATCTATATTTCGTCTAGTGTTTATGCGTTCTAAACCGGTATTGAAGGGGAACTTTAGAGCATTGTCCACCTGATTAAACTAACCATTCAGATCTATTGATTTCAAAAACATGAAAAAGAGACTTTATCACTAGTCAAAGTCAAAGTCAAAACTAGAACCTCTTTGTGAATAAATTTAGAGAGCCTGTTTGAATCATTGGATACCAGCCTTCTGAGGAAATCACCCGACCTCAAGATTTGTTCTCCGAAAGATAATTCCTCTGGATATAAAACCTGTGATGCATGATATACTTCAAGAGCTGCGTATTCGTCTTTAAAAGCTCCTTCATTAGTAATTTTAGCCAATGGATCTACACCACATGTCAAGTGATGAAATGATATATATAACAAAAAAAAAAAAAAAAAAACAGAATAAACGACTGATTATATATATATATATATATTTTTGAGAAATATATACCTGAGGATACTTCATACCCACTGATCCTTAACAACCGAAAGGCTAAAGCACAAGTTACAACATCCATGAATATTTGCTCATCCCTCTCCACCCAACATCTAAAGGTGACCAAATGATTTGCATTAATGTTTCATATGATTTGATTACATAAAAATGAATGTTTTTAATTACCTGTATGTGTCGTCTAAAACATTTTTAATTTCCTCACTGAAATGGTGTGCCATTCCTAATCTTTCAAGTGTATCAACCATGGAAAGCCGGATATATAAATCAAGAGGATAAACTGTCGGGACTGAGATTCACCACTTATTTGTTAGCACGATGTAGGATTACTGCATATGATATTGATAAATAACCAAGTATAAAACTCGTACCTGCATTTCCGAACTTGTCCAAAAGTGAAGTTAGATAATTAAGACAACCAGCATTCTGATGATTAATAAAAGCAGCCGCTGTTGCTGATGGTGAGTTGAAAACAGAACCATTTTTCATCTGATATTTCCTCACCATACGCCAATCATATAAATTACCGAGTCCTTCTGAATTATATGCCACGTATGCTTCCATCTCATTTGAAAGACATCTATATGATAAATGATAACAACCAAAGTCATTTTCTTTGCAACATAAATCGCATAATCAGTAAAATTTTAAAAAAAATACCTTTTCAGCTCCAATTCTCTCTCACGTAGCATCAGACTAATATCTGTTTGTTTTGAAAGGAGGTTTATGTTCAACTGTTTTGCATACTCCAGCATACCAGGAAATATGATGTCGAAACCATAGGGAGACGGGTGACTTTTGTCCATAGCTAAAGAAAAATTCGACTCAATAAAACATAGGCCTTTATTAATTTGGTCTTCTGCGACATTCCATCGTTTTAATGCAACAATACATGCTAAAGTTGAAGAGAGGGAATCTTTAAGTAACGGGTGAGTACGATTGTGATTAACAAGACCCCATGAACCGTCATCTAACTGATTATTAACTAACCAATCGAGACAGTTAGGAAAACAAGGGGATTTGGGTGAGCTTGGAGAAGGGACCATGGCTACCCAGGCTGTGTCATATGAAGAAACAGAAAGGTTCACATTGTCGAACAGTTTCTGATTCGTTCTTTTGTTGTATCAATAGTCTGCATAAAATTTGCAAATAAATCCAGTTTTCTTATTATTATTATTATAAATATAAATACATTAATAACATAAATAAGTGAGTGCAATAAGTAATACCAGATTAGCAGGATTAGTTTGTCCAGCGTGAGAAGAAGCTGCTCAAACACAAAACTTGAATCAATCCAACAAATAAAGAAGAGCAACAAGTCAACATAGTGAAAGAAGATGCAGATTTGTACCTATATGTATAGCTGACAAAGCCGACGATCGATACGGTTTGGTTGACAAAGGGTCAGTCATGCTCTGTGCAAGATTCATTGATGTTTCTTTTAGCAAAGTCTTTTGTTTTTTTTTACAGCTTCATTGGCTGCAAGGAATAAATGTAAGCAATAACTTAAAGTATAAATTGTTGAGTAAAAAAACATTAAATTTATGGTCCGAATTCACTAAAGTATTCAAACTCCAGCATAAGCATCAAAACCCTTTTGTGGAAGTGATGTGCAAAGCATTTTACTCGCAAAGGCGATCAATTTCCGAATATTGATCACAGTTAAACATATTTATGAATATATAATTATGGGCCAGATTAAGCAAAACTAATATTAACATCATTAGTACAAAAAGAATGGCAGATGATTTTTGTTACCTGAGGTTTGTGAACAACAACAGAAGCAGCAAGAAGATGCGTGCGTTAAAGAAGAGGTCAAATATCTAAAGACAAAAACAAACAAGAAATTAGCAGTTGACTAAATGTGCCAAAATCAGGCCCTTTGTGGAATTAAATATTCAATATTATTAATAATAATAACAATAATTGGGGTTTACTACAAAATCAGACCATTTGTTGAGCTTAAGTTGATTACAAACTTCATTCTATGTGGTATGACTGTATTTAAAAATATCATGTGTCTGGTATGTTTATATTTAATCAATATCTATCACCATCTTATTCTATTTTCTTATTTAGGCGTCCAACTACCGAGATTCGTATCAAAATAATAAGGTAAATTAAATTATTTAGCTTTTATGTTTACACCATAACCTATAGCTTTAAAAATGTCACAAATCGTATACTTTTTTAAATGGTTTGCAAATCACATTCTTTCACTAACTACCCTCAAAAATTTCAATTAAGTATGATCATAAAAGGGTAGTTTAGTCTTTATTAAAATATGTCTGGAATCATGTCCTTTAATGTTTTAAACAACCACAATGAACTTCAACCACCCATGAGCTGTTGGTCTAGTGGTATGGTGTCTTCTTTACAAATGTTAGGTTGTGGGTCCAAATCTTTGCAAGCGCAAGTGGAATTAAGGTGTAATAAAATTTGTAGTTAAAAAAAACAATGAACTTCAACCACACCAAAAGTTGACTTGTCCGACCAAAGGGCAAAGAATCAAATAAGCCACAAGCAAATTAAAACCCATCCCTTTATTGAATCAAGCGAAGCAAGTAATAAAAACAATCATAGTTAAATGGAAGTTTAATCCTAAAACAAAACCCAAAATAAATCTTAGAACTGGATGACATACCATAGACACCGACACCCCCCTCACCGTCGCTGCCTTAAACCTTGCCGGAGATCCTGGCTGTCAGTGGCGGATCCAGAATTTTTTTTCTATGGGTTCTTTTTTTGGTAGTCAAATTTCTCATGACCAAACGCTAGAATTTTCGGGTCAGGTGGGAGAATAAAGTAAAGTAATCATTCCACGACTAAATAGTGCTTTTGTTAAGCTGCAAGGAACTAATTAAGAGTTGCATCGTGTTGATGACACATGATGTCTGCACACTAACTAAGTCGACTTCACTTACCTTTTTCATCAATGACACTCAACGTACTAAAACAGTGATGATGAACAACATATTATCAACATTGTTTGTCTTACCTAAGTTTTCAAGTATTTGAATTTGACATCATCAAAACAGAACCAATTTCCTATGAGAGCTTACTAACACACCCAAATTCTTACCTAAATTTCCAACCATTTGGTATCATCAAAACAGGCAACTATGAAGGTTGAATTATAACTATAGAAAATAAAATAGATTTGAAGTGAAAATGAAAATCACATTTTTGCCTAATAATAATTCAGCAAAAAAAAAAAAAAAAAAAAAAAAAAAAAAAAAAAAAATCATACCTGGTAAACGAATGTGAGCGCAGGGTCACGAGAGGGAGGGGTTTTTCAAGTCACGAGGGTGGGGATTTGCAGGGTTGAGGCCTGCCTGTCGAAGGAGAGGAGGCAGGGGTGGTTGGGTTTTTGGAGAGGAGGAGGCTGCAGACCTCTTGTATTATGTTTATGTTTATACCTTCATTTGCGTTAAGAATGTGTGTTGTGAGCCGCGAGCCCGTGAGCAAACAAGCGCGAGTGACAACATCTTCTACATGGCCCGCGAACACCACAATACACCTGTTTGACTGTGCCCGTGAGCGAGGCCACGCTACCACACTCGCATGTGGTAGCGGATGAAATATAGCTATTGGAGTCAAAATTCATCCGTTGGTTGCTGGCTGGTGGTGCTTTTATTTTTGGAAAATTAAAAGAAAAATCAAATCAAACAATCTCAAATTTTTCACTCTCCCTTGCAACAAATGGCCATGGAATGGAATGTTTTTTCTTCGTCTGACTCGTCAGAGGAAGACGATTTGATTATGGAAGTGGGAAGGATAACGAAGAAACAAGAGTGGGCGACACTTGTTCAAGCTTACGCGTCTCAACTTGTAGACAAAGGCAAGTACTTTACAAAGAAACAAAAGTCAGCAAGAAAAGATATTGTAAGAGCGTTCTGCGTTCTTAAAAAAAGATTTCAATTGATTGTCAACCCAATAAAGTTTTGGACATGAGAGAAGATAATGGACGTTGTCTATACTTGTATTATTCTACATCTATATATATAATAAAACAAAGCAATTTTAATGACATGACATTCAAATAGGCATTCTCCTCCTTGAGTGTGTCATGTGTCATGCCATGTGGCAAATTAAAAAAAACAAATAATAATATAAAACATTATCTACTAAAATTAAATTGAGTTATTTTAGAAAAAATAGAATTTAAAAACAAATTTATTTTTTTCTCGTTTATGTTTCCTCTCATAATTTTTAAATGTTAATATCTTTTATATACGAGATTTTCTAAAGAAAAAAATTACACCAAATTAACGAGCGTTTTTATTATCTTTCCAACGAGTACCATAGTGCTATATAAAAACGGAGAAAAAACAACTATTTTTTGTGGGGTTTCGTTCATACCGGAAAAAAAACACAAAGTGTTCAGGTTATTTATTAATCATGTCTTTTCTTTTAAACCAGGTTCTTATCTACGATGTTGAAATTCAGCCCATTCGCCATGCTATCATTGGAATTTTACTCTTCTAAAGATACATTACTTAATCAAGAGAGTATTAGTATTACTATTATTAGAATTGTTATATTTTTCAACCCCGGGACGCTCCCGGGATAAAATCTAGTAACATGATATTGGAGGACTAAGGCATGGCTATATGTCAAAATTACCAAGGTGATATTCCACGTGCTCAACCGACAATCACTAATATTCAAAAACTCGACAACATAAACAATATCAAGAACCGTGAGATACACGGAAACCTTCGCCATGAATTGGTCGAGGATTTATGGGCTAGACGTCTCGATGATCTTGTATTAGATTAGTTTTAATTTTGTATACTTTGTATTCTTGTTAACATTACTCTAACATTTTTTATTAATTTTATTGTTGTATTAATATTAGAAATTATACAAATTTAGAAAGCCTAAAAAATAAAAATAAAATAAAATTTGGATAAAGCCACTGCTCACCTTGAGCCACAACAAGCTAAGTTTCAAGGGCGTTTGATGCAAATTTCTAGGCTTTAAACGTTTTCCAGTGGAATAAGCTAAGTTTCAAGGGCATCTGATGGAAATAGAGACCACCCTCTTGTTTTTTGTGAGGTCCCTTAGCTTTAGACGCTAGAGATGTTTATTTTGGCTTTTGATGCTTGGTCAAAGTTCAATTTTTGTGATTTTTCATTGTTTGGCTTACGGTTTAACCTAAAAACTATTAAAGCTTGTAACGGTTTGAACTGAAAACTATTAAAACTTAAAACCGGTTCTCAATTGCAAAGGGTTTGATTACCATAGTTAATATTATGTCATGAAATAATGATTAGTTCACCATATTTTATCAGATTTCAATGTTCATCGTTGTCTTTACTTTCTATTTTTGTAGAAGGAAGCGTGACGGTGCCTATTAAACAAATTTCAACAAGCTCAATAACAATAACATGGTGACCAGCTCTCATTCGCATGGCTTAGATGTTGTTTAACTAAAAAGTGTAATAAAGCAAATGTCATGTAACTATCACATGTAGTGGGGGGTTTTAACCAATCCATCCTTTAACAAGAGCGTTGTGATTTACCTAAAAGGTTTAATTAGCTGAAGAGATATGTACCTGTGCGTGGGCGCAGCCCCATATCTCTCGGAGCAAACACCAGGCTGGCCCAATAAAGCTCCAACAGTTGTCAACTATGTGGAACCCACGCGAGACAGTTGTCATTCCCAATGAGCCAATCACAAGACGCATTCCAAGCCTATAAATACCATTCTCCCCCAAGGGAGAAGGTCATGCCATTACTGAGTCACAAACACTTAGAGAATTCTTGTAATAGCTTAGGAAGAAAGATTATAGTCAAAACATTGTATTCGTTTATATTTGAGTCCTTTGTAATCGTCCAGTCAAGTATTAATAAAATATCTTTTCATTGTGCTCGTCTAAATAGATATTTAAGCCCGTATTTCTTCTATGTGTGTTCCAACCATAATTTTATCAGGTTCAAACCAAAGTAACAGTACCGGTTCCAAGTTTGTCTTGTGATTTCCACTTGTGAAACATTAATTGATTTAACACAAATGCCTTATAGCATCAACAAAATCTTTAAGGAAGTTAAAACATTTATAACTTGATGAACAAATCAATGTCATCCAAGATAATATAACCGCATCAATTGCAATTCATGGAGGATTATGACGTTTTTTGATCGAAAGATCCATACACAATTTACAACCCCAAACTCGAATTACCAAAAAAATAAAACCCATTTTTTACTACAAAAACTTGCTTGTATACATCAACATATGCCAAACCAAATGCATGGGAATTGAAATGATGAATTGTAATGCAAAATAGAGAGGTTACGAGGGGGTTTCATCAACGAACATCACAGGTTTGGGGAGCATGAGGGGGCTGCCATTAGCGTCTTCATCGTCATCAAGATTGTCGTGAGAGGTGGTAAGGTTGATGCACCAACAACGTTCAAGGGAGGCGAAGAAAGCGGATGCAACTCTACTGCCTAACCAATTCGCCATTCGATCAATCTTGTCGCAAGATTTCACGCCACAGCTATTGTGCGACATGACCACCTGCTCCGATCCCATACTAGATTTGATTAGATTTCAGGAACAATGATTTGATTTGGGAGGGATAATTCCCTGACATGAACATTTTTATTTTTTCGTGTTTGGATTCGACAATTCTATATTTGGTATTAACTCTTGTATAATAATTAACGAGACAAATATATAAATAACTAGATTATACCCCGGGAACGTCCCGGGGTTGAAAAATCTAATATGACATATTAATTTTACATATGAAATAGAATGATGCGCTTTACAGTTACATGCATGAAAGCTTCGGGTAGCAGCTAACCTAAAACAATTAAAAAATATATCTCCAATGTTAACGCCTAACCTTAAACAATGTATAACTCTAATATTAATATCTAACATAAAACAATGTATAACTCCAATGCTAACGCATGTTGAAAATAGAATTCATATTTACTGATTGAACATAATTAGTGACTTGCCTATACATGATTAATGATTTACTTGAACACTTTGCGTTTTTTTCCTGTTTGAAAAAACCCAACAAAAAATAGTCGTTTTTTTTTCTCCGTTTTTTATATAGCACTATGGTACCGTTGGAAAGATAATAAAACGTTCGTTAATTTGGTGTGTAATTTTTTCGTTAAAAAATCTTGTATATAAAAGATATTAACGTTTAAAAATTATGGGAGGAAACATAAGAGAGAAATATCTAATTTTGTTTTTAAATTATTTTTTCCTAAAATATCTCAATGCCACATGGGATGACACATGGCACACTCAAGGAGGAGAATGCCTCTTTGAGTGTCATGTCATTAAAATTGCTTTGGTTTATTATATGTATAGATACTAACACACTACCCAAACGTTATTGACGTATCATATGACTAATTGAAAAGATAGGCTACGGTTCAATAGAGATATAGATACAGATAGGACCACTCGATCAATCCGTAAGGCAATCTAACACGAATTAAGGATACAAATGTGTGGATTGAGTTTGAATTTGGCATATTGATTTACTGGTTTTTTTGAAAAAAAAACTAATAAGTCAATAAATCATTTTTCAAAAGCCATAAAAACATGTCTTTTTTATAACTTATTGGTTTTTTTCAAAAAGTCAGTAAGTCAATAATGATTTCCGAACCAAATCTCAAACACCTCGAAATCACCATCTGAACTCACGATTAGATTCCGAAGAGGCGAAGAACACCACCAATGAAGCAAAATGTAGATAGATATTGCAACGAACTTGATTACATGATATCTATGTAGAAAAGCGAAACTTTTTGACTTGAGAATAGGTGATCTTGCAAATTAACAAATGGAGAGTAATATTTTCAATATAAGTGTTCTATTTTGTTTGGTTACAGTTTTATTAGTTTTTGTTTTAGTTTGTACTTTTGTTCGATTGATTTTTTTGTAATTGATATGATTCCATAATAATAATTTAATATACAAGGTATGAGGATTGAACTTAAGAAGTATAAGCTATTAAGCAATCATTTGGTAATACTAGAGTGAATGCCCGCGCGTTGCCGCG